>JBBJLR010058596.1:0-11433 GCA_037577145.1 Brachypetersius gabonensis
CACACACACACACACACACACACACACACACACACACACACACACACACACACACACACACACACACTCACACAGTTTGAAACGAGTGCTCGGCAGATTAGGAGAGGAAGTACAAGTACAGGTACATGTGCCAATCTGTATTTTCTTTTAAATATATTTATTTCTCAGCCATTGTAAATATCATTTTCCTACAGAGTTTATTTGTAAATCATCACCCCCTAACCCCCAACCCAGATAGATAGATAGATAGAAAGATAGATAGATGAATAAATAAAGGCCCACCGACATTCTGGTCACATGTCCGTATTTGTTTCTTGGGTTTTCTTGCGTCATTATTATTATTATCATCATTATTATTATTATTAATATTTTATTAACTTTTTTTTCTGCTGATTTTTGCTGTCTGGCTGAGTTTTAACGAGTCTGTGCAATTTTGTATAAAGTGATGTACTTGACATACTACTTTATATTTCTGCAAATAAAATCTGTGAACAACCCGTTTACAAATGGAATCCTTCCTCTTCCTAAAGAACATGCTGACCTCCAACATCCAGAGTGAAGAGCATCTATTTAAGATAAGAAAGAAAGAATTTATCCCGAGGGAAATTCTTTTGTCATCTACATGCTCAATGCAACAAGAGGAATAAAGATCTACAATGTAAATTAAAAGAACCGAACAACAGAATACTGCAAATGGAATATAAAATAGCTCTAACAAGTAACAATATAACAATATCGGCTAAGATCAAATAAAATAAATAACAATTAGTGCAGGTGATTCAGAAAAGTGACAGTGCACAATGAATAAAATAGAGTAGCAGCATATGATGGTGGGATGAAGCACATTCAATAACATACAGAGTAATATTTGCATGATTTGAGTGAGAAAGTGACAGTGCTAATCACCTATAGAGCACGGAGGAGTTGTACAGTTTTAATGCCACAGGTATGAAGGATTTCCTGTGGCGGTCGGTTCTGCATTTAGAAGCGATGAGTCTTTTGCTTTTAGGGTGTTTAAACCAGTTCTAGTGTCAGAAAACACAAAATCTGCCCTAAAGAAACCAGAGCAGTTCACCGGTTCAGCAGTTTCCTTGTTGTAACAATGGGGCACAACATGCTGGTACTTCGTTTCTGTACTTTTTAGGTTTTATACTTCAAAATAAGTTTAAAAATGACTTAAACTTCCACCACTCAAACAATACTATTACTCTTATCGTACCTGAGTATAACTTATTACTTCTCAAATAACAGTCAAGTATTTCTAAAGAAAAAAAAGCCTAATTATTTAATAACAATATGAATGATTGAAATCGTGTGCTTACTCAGTTACATCAAGAGCATCAAGAACAAAAATCATACTGTTACTCCTATAATGTCACTGGGACCTCCAAAGTGTTTTTCTCTCTCGTTTTTATTTATTTATTTTAAACCATCCAACCAGATGGTGTAAAATAACACGGCCCACTTGTACTCCACCTGCCAATGACAGTTTGAGAGGCAGAAGATAATATTGATATATGCAAAGCAAAATGTAAAGACTTCTGTGCTCTACTGTGTACACTAGCAGTCAAAAGTTTGGACACACCTTCTCATTCAAAGATTTCCTTTGGTTTTATATTTGGCTACATTGTAGATTAATATTTAGAACATCACCTATTGCTCTGTAGACAGCTTTGCACACTCGGCATTTTTTCACTCAGATTCATGAGGAATCGACCTGGAATGGTGTTTAATTAACAGGCGTTTCTCTCCTTCTTACTGTGTTTGGGATCATCAGTTGTGAGTCGGGTTGGTCCACAGTTAGTGATCCTGTTCCACCTCCTTATTGTAATGATTGGTAGTGTTTACAGTATCTATATATATATATATATATATATATATTAATTGTGTCCTGGGTTTGTTCTTCCATCAGGATTGCTGAGGGTCCTCTGTTTGTGTGTGTGTGTTCTCCTGGTGTCTGGGTGTATTTCCACCAGGACCTCCTGTTTCCTCCCACAGTCCAAAGACCTGCGCTTCAGTTGAACAGGAGATGCTAAACTGAGTTTGAGTCTGTGTGTGGTTTGGTGACCTGTCCAGTGTGTTTCTCTGCCTTTCACCCTATGAGCACTGAGACAGGCTCCAGTCCTGCCGCCCCAGTTAAAGAGAAGTGTCTCTGAAACTGAAAGGATGTTTAAATGTAGATCCTTCGCCGTTTTTATTCAAGTACAGTTTTAGATTCGGATATAATACCCACGCTTTCACTGTAGAGTTTGGACTTGTTCTGATCGTGTTACATACATTCAGGCTGTAAATATGATATTGAGATCCTAAACAACTGAATAGTCCACTTAAGAAAACCATAATAATAAACGTACATTAATATTAAACAGTGAATATAAGAGAATCATGTTTTTCTCAGAACTGGAATCATTTGCAGTTTTCTGTCGTGTTTGTTATTGGACTGCTTATTTACTATCCAATGCGCCGAACTGCGTGTGTATGAACTTGAAAATGACTAAACGGATCTCTGACCCTCCAGGACTGAAGTTGGCCTCACCTTTATGAGTGCAGTCCTCCATTGTGTCCTTTACAACAGAAGAGCACCATCTAGAGGCCATCAGAGGCATAACAGATGCCCTAAATAAAAGAAGGCCATTATAAAAGCAAGGGGTTCACAGTCCTTCAATTTTTATTGATACATAACTATTACATTATTATTAATCCATTTGGATTATCTTATCTGAAGTTTTAAATGGCAACAAAACCATTAAGGAACCTGAGAAGGCACGTCCCATACTGCTGTCCCAGAACACTTTTTTAAAAATATATAACCTCCGACTAATCCCATCTGCCGAGGTGATAACTCTACGTGGAGCACGTGGTAGTGTTTCTAAATCAGTACTAAGACAGCTGTACATGAACAAGTAAAAGGTATTTACTGTACAGTACTTGGGTCGGTGTGCAAACTGTGCAAATGTGGGTCTGAAACTGGGTCAGAAAAGTGATGATTCTGCTTTACAGCCGAACTCCACTTTTTAAAAAAACAGCTTTCGAGGAGATATTTACAGCAGCTCAATGTAGGGCAATACACTGCACCTACAATCACACAACAGGGTCTTAAATATATCTTGCATCCAGAGAACTTGTGTATTATGAGGTCGACCATTCCACCCGTATAAGGAAAAAAACTTACATAAACTAAATTAAGTTTATGCCTTTTCTTACATAAACTTAATTTACATTTATTTTATTTACATTTATCGTCACCTTTTCAAAATCGAAAGAGAAAAGTGTAAAACTGGAGGTTTACACTAGAAGGTGCAATGGTAGACCTCATAGAGATAGAAATAAATAGTCCCAGCATTTTTCTCATCCCCATCTGCTGAGGTAACTGCCCATCAGGTTCTGTGATACAAAACTCTCGAGCCCTTCATTTCTTTCTATTTTGCTTTGAATGACCTTGTTGTTTTAATGCCTGCCAAACTGTCCTATCTGCAAAGTGCCTAAAGATTCAAGGGGCCTAGATAAAGGAGTTCCAACCACTCCGCATTCAGCACCACCAGTATACTGATCACCGCCTGATCATCTGGAATCTCCTGCTCCTGGTTCTTCACTGGTTCAGGATTTAAGTTTGATGGTCTTTGTTCTGCTTTAATGTTTCATAAGTAAGTCAAAAACTTTGAAACTGTTTCGATTCAGGGACTGGACTGGGAATCCTTTGAAAGTCTCTGAAAGTCCTTCAGGAAGCCTGGAGAACTGTTCCCCAAGACTACATTAAACATACAAGGAAGTCTGGATCTTCTGGAAATGAGGGGTGTCTCAAGATGTTTGCACAGAACTGTAAATACTGGTTTTATGTTCTTTTGCGATACAGAGATATTATCATCTTTGGTTGTGGACGCTAAGACGCAGAATAGACAGAAAAATGCTGGGGACCCAGTTCCGAAGGCTGCTGAGCTCATTTAGGCTGAAGTCCTTAAATAACTATTCATCATTAAATGGAAATTCCACCGGTTTTCAAAATGTTTTGCATAATTGAATGGTTAAGATTTAACTCTGAGTTACACACAGTGTTTGGTGTGTAACTCAGAGTCAGAACTGTTCACAATGGTAGTGAATGGAACCAGACATCTGCTGCTCACATAACATTATTCCATGAAATGATGTTCAAGTTATTTTTCTGATCGTTTTGAAAAGGGATTGTTCTAAAATGTAGAAAATTTCAATCGTATTCCCATTAAAAAGCACCTTTTCACTTCATCACCATCAACACCCATAACACTCAGAGACAGGTGGAGCTTCACTAGGAGTCCCTAGCGAATAACACATCTGGGTTTGTGTTGAAGAAGTCTAGGTCCATTTACCACCACTGTAAAGAAATCACTCCAAAGTAAAGCCACTATTTCAGTCACTATGAATGACTTTAGCTCAACCACTGAATTATGGCGTAGAAAACTGGATGGAATTCCCCTTTTAAAATCTCACACTCCTTACACATTACTACATATTTCTTTTTTGTGGCCCAGTTTGTACGGCAGGGAAGCCCAGCCATGGTCCAGAGGTCAGTTTGATGTTTTTCTCATAGACCCACTAAACCCAGCAGATTAGCTCAGTCTTGGTTTTCATTAGGGCTGCATGATATATCATCTGTTAATCTTTCACGCAATATCTGTCTCTGCAATACTGATATCACAAAAATGCTGCTATATGCAAATGAGCCTCCAACCAATCACTGTCTTCCTGATTGGGTGACCAATCACAGATCCAGGTGAGTTATTGAAGTCTTTGAGGTCTTTATGTAATCCAACAACAGTCAAATTTTTAACCATTAAATAGCAAATTAATAGGTGAGGCTAAACTGCTATAGTCAGAATAAAGAGATTTTTAAATGTGTTAGTTTTGTGACATCACAAAAACTGATTTGAAAATGGGCTGTTTTTGCACCAAACTGAGCAAAACTTAAACCACCCCCTGCTATACAGACTGTGGGACGTCACCACTTCAGGACTTCATGCTGAACAAGATGGTAACCCCCAAAGCCAGGAGGACCCCAGCCACCATCTCCATCATCTTTCCCAGCTTCCAGGTGCTGAAGTTGTTCTGCTGCTTCTGCTCGAAGTTCTTCCTCCACTGGCGCATGGCCTGCTCCCTCTGCAGCTGCTCGCCGTAGTGCGCCTGGTAAAAAGCGTCAAAGTCGAACATGGACTTCCCCCCGACAGTCCTGCTGGGGGACTGATGGGAGCGCCGCGGCCCCTGTTGCTGGGGGCCCTGTGAGCGGGAGCTGTCTGAGGTATCCTTGCCTGAGGGTCTTCCTGCACCCTGGACATCGGCGGGGCTCAGGATGCCACGGTCGTACTTCTTGCGCAGGCCTGCACTGCCCAGGACACTGTAGGCTTCGCTGATCTGGGCGAAGCGCTGCGTGGCCTCCTCACTGCCCGCATTCTTGTCCGGGTGGTACAGGAACGACTGCTTGTAGTAAGCCGTCTTGATCTGGATCTGCGTGGCGTTGGGGGAAACCTGGAGGATGTCATAGTACGCCGTCCTGCTCTGATGCGGCGGGACGTCCCGGTTGTTGTTGCTCAGACTGCGTCTTGGGAAAACGGTGACCCCAGGGGTGCGTCTCAGGGGTCCGTCTGTCAGCAGCAGGAGTGTGCAGTAAGTCCTGTGGAGATCCTCCACCTTCTGCCTCCTGGACCTCAGGGGGGTCAGGAGAACACTTCTTTCCCAACAGGACATTCTGGGGTGGGCAGGGAGCAGGGGACCAATCAGATCAGAGATCAGGGCCTGAGGGGGGTCCAGCTGCAGCAGGCCGGCTTTAGGGTGGGGGGACAGTAGGAGACACTGGGGAGTATCTGGGAGACTCAGGGGGGTCTCGGACCTCGCGCCGGTGCCGGTCCCGGTCCCCTCATCCCGCCCCCGCCGCAGCGCGCTGCTCTGCTCCGCGTCGCCCCTTCTGCTCTCTAGCGCCCCCCTCCCGCCAGGTGGGTGGTTCAGGTGGTCCAGGTGGTCCCGGCGGATCTGGGTGGACAGACCGCGGAGCCCTGCGCCCACCCTCCGGCTGACCTCCGCCATCACAACGGCGGACAACTTCCGGCTACATCAGGACCAACCAATCAGCGCGAGGTAGAGAGGAACCAACTCGCGAAACAAAACAATAATAATAATAATAATATTAATAATAATAATAATAATAATAATAATAATAATAATAATAATAATACTCAAAAAAACGGAATATAGAACTTGAAAAAACAAACAAATAATAAAAAACACAACATCTACTACTACTAGTAATAATAATAATAATAATTATTATTATTGTAAATAATGACGTGAGCAAATAATGATACACGCAGTAATGCATGTTAATTTATTCACAATAAGTCTGTAGATTAATAATTATAATAATATACTCATTGTATATTACAAATATACACAGTACGTCTGTAGAACCTGAAAAAACAAATAAATAATAAATAACAATACAAATAATAATACAACAACATATGTTCCTATAATAATAAAAATAAGAAGAAGAAGAATCCAAAATCGTACCTCTACTATGTTTCTGAAGCCATGATTATGTTTCTTGTTTTTATTAAAAAGTTATATTTACGTATTTATTTATTTATATTGCTCCACTGTCTAGTTAAACATTCTAGTAATTTTTTTTTTTAATTTACTATTGTTAATAATAAAGGCTTTTATATTCTGCTCCTGTTTCTTTTAGAGCCTCCCTTTCTCGTCCCCTGCAAGTGACGTCAGGCCGGGACGCACATGGTCGCTGTATGAGAGGAGGGGTGTTTAAGCGAAGTAGTTTTATTATTAATTATTTAGATTTTTAATCGCGTTAATTCCACCGTGTAAACTGGAGCATCATGTCCAAGAGCTGCCGCAGACCGGAGCACGCGGCGCCGCCAGATGTAGTGAGTTCAGGACCAAAACAATTCAGCCTTACCTGTCTGTCCGTCCCTCTCTCTCTCTCTTTTTCTTTCTGTCTGTCTCTCTTTCTGGTGTCTGTCTCTCTGTCTCCCTGTCCAACCAAAACAATTCAGCCTTTACCGGTCTGTCTGTCCGTTCCCCCCCCCCCCTCTCTCTCTCTTTCTTTCTGTCTGTCTCTCTTTTTCTTTCTGTCTGTCTCTCTATCTCGCTGTCCAACCAAAACAATCAGCCTTTACCTGTCTGTCTGTCCGTCCCTCTCTCTCTCTTTTTCTTTCTGTCTGTCTCTCTTTCTGGTGTCTGTCTCCCTGTCCAACCAAAACAATCATCTTTTTCCTGTCTGTCTGTCTCTTGTCTGCTTGTCTGTCCGTCCGTCCAACTAAAACAGTCAGCCTTTGCTTTTCTGTCTGTTTGTCTGTCCAGCCACAGCAGTCAGTTTATATTGGGTTTTATTTTGAACGTATATTTTATTGTTTTTGTTCCTCTGTCTGTGGGTCAGTGCAGTCGTAATATAAGGAATTTCCGCCGGGATCAATCTAAGTCTCTGACTCTGAATCTTACACTTTTTGCAGTTCTACAATGAAGAGGAGGCAAAGAAGTACTCTCAGAAGTAAGTGTCTAACCAGATGATACAAACTGATGATGCAGACGTGTAATGATCCATAAGTTTAATGTATTTCCATTTGAAGGTACTTTATAAATATTATATATTGCATAAAATATATGCCATAATAAATATGATAATATAATTGTAATGCAACTTGCCCAATAACTGCAAACATTACATTACTTTTGCACTATATGTACAGTTTACTTTGCAGAAGCAATCACATGATTGTTGTTAAGTTATATTTTTATAATTTTTTTAGGATTACACCATGTTTTTTGGCTGCTTTTCCTTTCTTGACCAAATTCCAACACTAAAACATTCTTTAATATTCGGTGCATTCAGTTTTTTGATTGGTTGATTAGGAACCTAGAGTTGATCTTTTAACATGTAATGTTTGGGGAGAGAGAGCGATGGGATGAGTCGCATTATAGGGCAGCTAGTAGTCTAGTGGTTAAAGAGTTGCCCCTGTGATCATGAGGTCATGGGTTTGAATCCCAGGACTGTCAGTGGCACCACTGAGCTACCCTTGAGCAAGGTACCGTCCCCACACACTGCTCTCTAGGCGCTGTGTTCATGGCTGCTTCACTTGATGAATGGATTAAATGCGGAAAAGAATTTCACTTGTGTTCACGCATGACAAAATGGTCACTTAACACTTACTCTCTTTGGGAGAGAGTCTCGTGAGCTTTGTGACGTCACTCTTTTGATGCCAGGAAAGCAACAAAATGAGCCACAAATCCATCTTACAGAGCAGGAAATACATCTGTTTTTTGTTAAATGTTGTATTGTTTGTTTATCTTTTTATATAAAGAGTAGTTACACACACATTGTACTGTGTACAATGACAATAAAGACATTTAATTAAATGTCCCATTTGTTTGCAAGGCATGGCATTGATATTCTGAAAGGTCAGTTTTGAATTCATCCTTGAATTCTTAACACACCATCTCTCTTCTTGTGTCCCGCAAAAGCTCTCGAATGATTGAGATCCAGACTCAGATGTCGGAGCGAGCGATGGAGCTGCTGAACTTGCCAGAAGACCAGCCATGTTACCTGCTGGATGTCGGGTATGTGATTATTGTTTATGAGGAAGATCTACTGGGCAGCTTGTCGTAAAGCGAGCTGTAGAAAATGAACTTTGCTCCTCACTAGTTTCTTGCTAAGGATGGATATCGTATTGATACCAAGAAACATAGTGATACTAATACTGCTCATCAATACTGAAACTTATCGATACTGTTATTGATCCTGCTCTCTATAATTTGGTGAGAAAATAAAGGCATCACACGATAGACATGAAAAGATTCATCTCCAAGGCTGCATGATATGGACAAAATCTCAGTATTGCGATAATTCTGCTACATATTGTGATTGCAATACCTTTCAAGGTATTAAATCCTCCATATATTACTTTTCAAAGCTGACAATATTGTTCGTATTAAAATGTACATTCACTCCCCAACAGCTTGTTTTCAAATAATTGTTTTTGTGACATCACAAAACCATCATATTTAAATACTTTACTTTGTTCAGCCTACAGCAGGATATTTTTAGTCCCTGTGTTGATAAAATACGGGGAAGCGAATCCAAATTAAGATCATTTACATCCCAAAAACAGCCTGTTTAATTCTAAGAGATAAACAGAAGTTGGATGATGGTGTAAGAATGAATGATAATGAATTCATGCAAGTGGAAGGAAAATGTAAAATAAAGGGCCTTTTTAAAAACACCTTGGCCAGTCAGGGACTTTATTGGTTAAAAATTAAAATAATTTGACTTTTGTTAGTTTACATGAAGTCCTCGATTCACCAGAACACCCAGTAACTCACCTGGAGCTGTGATTGGTTGCCCTGTCAGAAACACTGCGATGGTCAAATTGCAGCCTGTCAGCAAAGACTGATACTACAATAACGATTAACAGGCAATATAGTTTGCAGCTTTATCCAACAGTTCTTTTATTGTAATCTTTTTATGGCGAAGTAAGGCTCTATACAGTGTGTATGTGTTGGTGGAGAGCAGAGCGCCGCTCCATCCCTCCACTATTGACTGTTTGAAAACGCAGCTGTTAGAATTAAGGCTGTAGAACCACAGACAGCAGAACAGGCGATTCTCCAGATTTCAGTACTGACCAGTCAGGAACCCATTTAGCACCGGTTCTCTATCTATACCCCTCCTCAGCAATGTCTCTCGGACCCGTCCAGGGTCAGCAGTGTTTTGACATCATGTCTTTATTTCTACTCTGCTCATTTAGAGCCCGATAGAGTAAATGTAAAATAGTACCAGGTTCTAGATGTGCCTGAAAAACTGAGAAACATGAAAAGAGCCTGTACCACACTTGGTACCATGGTATTTGAAAATAGTAGAAGAAAAATAAACAAAGTTACTTTCATAGATCAAAAATGGTCTTTATGTTTTTTTGTGCAAATTTGAGGAGAGTGATGTTATGCTAGGTTTAAGTTGCATTTCATCCAGCAGCGTCAGTACTAACCAATCGGGAACCAGGACCAGTGTAGTACTTGCCTGTCCCAGTTCCATACTGTGTGTAACTGAATGTGGCTTTATGTAACTCCTAAATAATGAGTGAATTGTTTTGATCATTAGTCATGATTATAATTTTCTTTGCTCTTGTCAGCTGTGGCTCTGGACTCAGCGGGGATTATTTGTCAGAAGAAGGTCATTACTGGGTTGGTGTGGACATTAGCACTGCCATGTTGGGTAAGTGAGCCACTGGCCAGGCTTTAGTGGCTGTGTACAAATTACGGTCGAACTCTCTTATGTAGGTGAACCTACAGTCCTGAACAAAAGTACTGACCACCCCCTCATTTCTTTCTGTTTTGCTTCGAATCCCAAAATGAAAGAAATGGGAACAAATACGCATAAAATCTTTTTATGCCTTAAGATAAAAAGAGCCTAGATAAGAGTTCTAACCACTCAGCATTCAGCACCACCAGTATACTGATCACCGCCTGATCATCTGGAATCATCTGCTCCTGGTTCTTCACTGGTTCAGGACTTCAGTTAGATGCTCTTTTTTCAGCTTGAATAATGTGAGTGCCTTAACAAACAAAATACATTCCTCTGAAACTGGTCGGGTTCAGGGACTGGACTGAAAATGAGTCTTTGAAAGTCCTTCAGGAAACCTGGAGAACTGTTCAAGACTACATTTAAAATTCAAGAAAGTCTGGAGCTTTGGAAGCAAAATATGAATAACTTTAAGAAATGAAGGGAGTGGGTTAAGACTTTTCCACAGTACTTTAGGACCATTCTGAATCATAAAACCCGCTCACATTAAAGTGCGACCACCATGTAACAGGGCTTTTTATATGCTTCTCATATTCAGTGAAACCATTTAAAGAAAAATGCTAGTTTGTTGTAAATAACACTTTTTTTCCATAATCATTGCAGAAGTGTATTCATTCATTTTGTCTTTTCCTCCTGCAGATGTTGCTTTAGACAGAGAGGTGGATGGGGATCTTGTTTTAGGAGATATGGGACAAGGCATGCCTTTCAGGCCTGGGGCGTTTGATGGCTGTATCAGGTAAGAAAGAACAGCCATTTTATTGTATGTACAGTGTGACAGGTCTGTGACTACTAAGTAATTCTATTCAGCCTATAAATGACAATCTGCATGTTGACAGTATACTATATGTGCACTATCCTAGCCAGCTGTTTCAGTTCTGTCTAGTATAAACTTACCTGTAACTGTAATAAATATCATTACAATGGTCTTCAGTATTCAGGCTATTTTTAAAAAAAAAAGAATTTCATTAATTAGGTACAAAACTTTTATCAGTATAGATGAACATTTCTGTAAGTTTAATTGTATTTTTTGTGTGTGTGTCTGTGTGTGTGTGTCTGTGTGTGTGTGTCTGTGTGTGTGTGTCTGTGTGTGTGTGTCTGTGTGT
>JBBJLR010058647.1:0-11433 GCA_037577145.1 Brachypetersius gabonensis
GGACTGAACAAAGACTTTAATACGGACTGAATAAAGACTTTAATACGGACTGAATAAAGACTTTAATACGGACTGAACAAAGACTTTAATACGGACTGAACAAAGACTTTAATACGGACTGAATAAAGACTTTAATACGGACTGAATAAAGACTTTAATACGGACTGAATAAAGACTTTAATATGGACTGAATAAAGACTTTAACATGGACTGAATAAAGACTAATACGGACTGAACAAAGACTTTAATATGGACTGAACAAAGACTTTAATATGGACTGAACAAAGACTTTAATATGGACTGAACAAAGACTTTAATATGGACAGAATAAAGACTAATACGGACTGAACAAAGACTTTAATATGGACTGAACAAAGACTTTAATACGGACTGAACAAAGACTTTAATACGGACTGAACAAAGACTTTTATATGGACTGAATAAAGACTTTAATATGGACTGAACAAAGACTTTAATACGGACTGAACAAAGACTTTAATACGGACTGAATAAAGACTTTAATACAGACTGAACAAAGACTTTAATATGGACTGAATAAAGACTTTAATACGGACTGAACAAAGACTTTAATACGGACTAAACAGTGTCCACAAAGTTGGAAGCATGGTGCTGTCCAAAATGTCTCCGTCTGCTGGATTATCAGCAGAGACATCATTAGCCCAAGGGTGGCAAATTTTACATGTGTATTATTTAAATTTAATGTGAAACCGTCATTTTCAACCACACTGTGATGAATTTCTGAGTAAAACAGTGAGGATGACAGACGACATGACGCTCATGATTCATTAACATTCTCCTGTTCTGCCCCCTACTGGTGCACAGTTATGTCATTACAAAACAATCTCCAAAAACATGCAGGACTGTAATTATTTGTTGAAGACGTGACATCTAAAGGTAAAGACCACTCACACATCCAGTAAAGCAGTGATCACCTGAAACCAGCTGCGTTTTATTAGATCAACTGACTTTACTGGTTACAAATATATATATATTTATCAAATATTAATATCTGGTCTGAGTGGACAATCAGATCCAACAAACATTAATAACTGTGGTCCAACAATGCAGGCTATTATAGCTCTTCATTCAATTCTGATCCAGTGCGGAACAGCGGTTAAAATGCTTCCTCCAAGAAAGAGGGTCCTGGGGGGTGCGCGAGTGAGTGCCTTCCTTACTGCAGGGGATATGAACCCACACAGCTGTTCTCAAATGTTCTGAGAGCAGAACCCAAACACAGTCAGTCTCAGAGGAGGGTCTGTGCTCCTCAGTCTCCAATACCCCACACAGCATCTGCACACACAGCATCTGCACACACAGCGTCCACAAACACAGCTTCCGCACACTCAGCATCCACATCCGTATGAAGAGAAAGAAGGAAATACACGCTGAAGGGAGAGATAGAGAGGCAGAGAGACAGAGATAGAGAGAGAGACAGAGAGAGAGAGACAGAGAGTGAGAAAGAGAGAGAGACAGAGAGAGGCAGAGAGAGAGGGAGAGAAAGAGAGAGAGAGAGAGAGAGAGGCAGAGAGAGAGGGAGAGAAAGAGAGAGAGAGAGAGAGAGAGAGAGAGAGAGAGAGAGAGAGAGAGAGGCAGAGAGAGAGAGAGAGAGAGAGAGAGTGAGAGAGAGAGACAGAGAGAGAGAGAAAGAAGTGAATAAATGTTTGTTCATCCGGGCATCATATAACTCTTGGCACTGTTACAGTAACAGAGGAGCGTCCATACTGTGTCTCTATAAACCCCCCTGTTCTGAATGGAGAGTAAACAGTTCAGTTATTATTAACCAGGCCTCGTTCTGGACAGACTGTCCTCCCTCTATCCACAGATCAAACAGACCTAGCCTTCACCTCTATTAAAGGGCTCCATCCTACCATTAAGGTGCACTTCCACCTCTTCTGTGTGCTTTAATGCATCAAAACTGACATTACTGAATTTTTACACGACCAAACCCTACTTTCTTCATCCCTTCCATTTAGTCTTTGTGGCACTGTGCCTTTAAGACTGATAAAGGAAAGATAAGTATATTAGCTGATATAAAGTAATGTGGTCCCTTGTAGTCATGCAACAACAAACCACAGTGTAAAATTCTTTCTCTGTATTTAACCCATTCACCAGGTGAGGTGGGGGCTGCCCCCGACGAGGGCTGACTTGTTCAAGGGTGCCTCACAGGGGTGACATGTTACACAACATTCTGACTGCAGGGCAATGCCCTAACCACTAGACCCCCAGCCGCCAACATAAGAAAATGATCTGTGTTCTGATTGGCTGCTCTGTACTGTGATTCCTGCTAGCTGGACAGGCGGACGTATTCAAATGTGTAGGGTTTTGTGACATCACAAACATTAAACCTATCATTTTATTCCATGATAAGAGCAAAGACAGTGTGGAAAGTCTACATCCTTAATATTCAGCTGCATGAGGCGCTGGCTTCAGTGGGCTTTGCTTTAAATAAATAAAGAAGGAGAAAGTGAGCTTTAGCGGTGTGGGTGTAAAGCTTAAGGACAAATCTCCATGGAGCCCCTCCTCCCCCCGGCTCCACAACGTCCTCTTATTCAAGCATAAAATGTTCTAGAGAACAGCGGCGCGCGAGGGGGGGGGGAACAGAGGAAGCCCTCCCTGTTATTACCTCTCCTCTGCACTCAGGCTGCCCCGAACAGAACAAACCCAGACTTTTCTTTAACACATATTTCCATTTAGAGAAATGATGTGGCTAAATTGAGTCTTGAAAAGCGAATAATTGTTCCGTCTCCTGCACGCCGCTACATTCTGAAAGCCTGGAGAAGCGCCCTTAGATAAGCGCCTCAAAATAACGCCGGCTTTTAATCTTCAGGTCACACAGAAGGGCCTGAACCCGCGGCGGCGGGCCGGAGACTGGAGCAGACTCACATACGCTGCATTAAGCTGAAGAGGAAGTACGACTCCATGCTGTCTGATTACATAACAGCCTGCAGTGCTAGTGGCAGCGCCCGCTGGAGCCCGGCAGGGCGGGGAGGGCGAGGAGGGCGGCAGAGGTCTGTCACCGCTGGGCCTGAGCAGAGGATTACACTAAATCTGCTGAAAAGACAAAGAGCCATTATCTCCTGGACTGGAGATCCATCACCCAACACCTCCTCAGTCCAGAGAAAACTCTTTCACTGGCAGTTAAATGGCACGCACCTCCGAGACACTTGGATTAGAGCGTTTCGGATTCCAGGAGGTTTAGTTTTTCTCTCCTAGCCCGCCACAACTCTCCAGCCTTGAAAAGGGGGCGGGGCCAGTTGTTGAATGTTCTCAGGACCAGAAAGACGAGTTTGGCTGAAAGGGTGTCATCATGATGGAAATTTCTCCATTTATGGGCAGCAATCTGTTTCCTCTAATAGTCTCTGAGACTGACATCAGGCTCTTTTCTCATGAACCCCCCACCCACCCCCCCGCGGTAAACCAGCAACGGTCAGGACTCCCTTCAGGAACAAGCGGCCTGCTGGTCTCCTAGTGACGGCCTCTGGAGCTCAACACCTCCAGGACAGAAGGACGCGCCACAGTGCAGCAGCTCGGCCTGAGAAGAGGAGAGCGAGAGAAAGAACGAGACGCTGGTGAGAGGCGGCACATGCGAGGATCCAGCCGCCAGTAACTGAGGCCTAACGGCTCATTTTTCTCTCGCTGGCCTTTTGGGAGCCGAGCTGCAGATCGTAAAAGGGGCACAGCTGAAGCTCCTCATCCTCACACGAGAGCCGGATCAGCCCAGCCACACGGAAGAGAGCAGTAATTGCATAAATGAGAGGAAGCGGAGGACAGAAGGGTGATGAAAGCCTAATGAAGGAGTGAGTGGGAGATAATTCAGTGTAATGGACATTAGACAGGTCATGTGACTTCTGTCCTGTTTTCCCACCAACATTCAGCAGTCTGTGCTGGATGCATCCAGTCCAAGAGCCGCTTCTGAAATGGCAGCGTATGACTAGACAGATTGATCAGTTGGAGGATAACGTTGGCAAATATGATCCTGTAGACTTGAGGATGAATGAAGTCCAAATTTCGACGTTTCAGTAGAACTGGAGTTACATGGCTAACAAACAAGGGGAGTCAACTGTCACTCAAGTCATTTTTCCATAGAAAGTATCCCCAGAACAGCCCTCAATCTACTCTAAACACATCTAAGGTTCAGGGACACACTTCAGCTTCACAGGGCTGGAGAGGACTGATCTTGGATCAGAGGGTCACTGCCACAAAACTCCTGGTTTGTGATAATCCTCAGTAGAATTGTCACCTATGCTGCGAAATAATGGTGGATCTCTGGGGTTCTTGAGGGGTCTAGTGGGTGTGGCCTACTGGGCCTAGTGGGTAGGATACCTGCCTCTAGACCAAGAGGTCATGGGTTTGAATCCTACCTTCAGCACACCACTGGGTTCCTGAGAAAGACCCTTAACCCCACATTGCTCCAGGGAGACTGCCCCCTGTAGGTAGGAAATGGAGGTCACTTTGGATAAAAGCATCTGATAAATGCCATAAATGTAAATGTCTCTGGAAAAATCTTCTAAAAATCACCAGTCATTTACCGCAGAGGTCCCAAACCACTGGACCACAGACTGATATCGGCCCAGGAGACAGTTGGTAACGGGCCAGACAGAATAAAAATATTTTATTTGGAAAAAATGCTCTCAAGTTGGTCAACATGGGTTAAAAACAAACACACTTCGTTTTCGGTTTGTATCTGAACCGGTCCGGGAAAATATTCTTTTACATGGAACTGGTCCGTGAGGTCGGTGGCTGCTGATCGACAGCACTGTATTTGCATTGAATTATTTTTATATTCATTTAAAAAAGTGATTTTAAAAGGTCACTGTGTCGATGAGAGGACTCTATGAAACGAGGTGAAAGACTGGACTGAATAACAGTGGAACCAATGGTGTACTACGTCTGACTCACTGTTTACTGTGATCGTACGCAGTCTGGGGTGCAGCCATCATTTTGCCACCCCCAGGAAAATTTGCACTGGGTGAGTCAGTGCAGCCTGCAGCACTTTAAACTGGTGCCAAGGTGGTGCAGAGCTGTTAGACAGATAAATCCATCTAAAAAAATCGCTGTTTACTCAGGAGTTGGCCGTTCATTCACAAAAGCGTTCCGGTCTGAATGAGCCTCTTCATGTTCATTTAGGCTCTTTCTTTGTATTTGCTCCTTCTGACACTCAATATAAAGCATCTTTAGTTTAGAAAACAGGTCATATTTCACTCTGCCTTTCAGACTCTTGGGATTAGACTAAACTAAAAGGAGACCGGGCCTTTTCTGCCGCCGCTGCTGACGACTGTGTCTTTTTTAGACTCGTAATTTGGATTTTTAATTATGCTTCATAATTTCTATTCTAAATGTGTCAATATTAAGTGCCAATTCTTCTTTTAATCTTATTCTCTTTTATATTTTCATTTACTTCTGTACTTGTACAGCACCTTGGACAGTGAAAGTTGTATACAAATGTGCTGTAGAAATAAATGTTTACTAAAGGTGTCAGATTTATAAGCAGTTTAACTAGTCAGTTGGTCATTATGGGCAGGGTTAAGTGGGCAATGTGAGCGTAATACACAGTAACCCCTCAGTTTTACGCGGATCAGCATTCCCAGATTCAGTATAACACAGGTTTTTCTGAGAACCGAACTGTATTACCTCCACCAGTCCAGCGGTGGCAGTAATACGCTGAAAAGTCGTCAACCGCCATAAAAAGAAGAAGAAGATGCTGCTGCAGTATGTAGCATGACTGCTCCATTTCTTGTCCTCATATTTTAGTGTTTTGCCCCCAATTTCCTCCAGTTAAATGTTTACTAATCTCAGTTTATTTAGTTTTACTAAGCTGTGCTCTGTCGAAACATGTGGCTAGAGAGAGTTATTTCAACCTTTCTTTTGTGGACGAACTTCACAGTCCCTAAAAAACGTGGGTAGTTGCAGCTGTTTTGCTTGTTGCCCAGCATTTAACTGTCATTTTGTATTTCTGCAGTTTGCTTTAAGGGCCAATGAGATACTTTGCTGTTTCACTGCATGCTTGGTCAAAGACAACTTTTTTATGTTTTTTTCATTTATCTACAGCTTATCAGACATTTTACAATCACATCATAAGAGCACTAATAAATTCCTTAGCTCTGTAAAACCAGTATCAGCAAAATCCTGCTCCTGTTTCTGGCTCAGAAGGCCGTTTGACAGCGAGAGGCCCGATGGGCTTTTTCTCCATCGCCTCCACTCTATTCTTAGTAACACATCTTGCTGTCCTGCCCTCCTTCTCCACTGTGGCCAGTGGGGCAGAGATGATGACTCCTCCTGCCCCCCACTCCCTCCCCGACCCACATCCTGCTCCCCACTCAGGAACCATCGTGCCCTCGTTCCCCCGAGAACACTGTGGGATATTTACTGCATCCGAGCATTCCACCCTCTTCTCCTTATTTTCCATCTTCTCGTTGTTTTGAAAAAGGCGAATCCTTAACCCACTTCAGATTTCCGAGCAAAACAATAACGGCAGCGAAGACATCTCCTGGAATTAAAAGGCCAAGCTTTACTTCTAAAGTAGGGCAGCGCTCAAGACCGTCCAACAGCGAAGTCATCAAGGCCTGCGACTTTTCCCAAAACCTGAGGGCCTGTTCCGATGGAGGCTTACTCCCCGAGGGTAGAGGGGGTGGAATGGATTAGGAGGAGCTAAGACAGAGATTAATGTTGATGCAACGCTGCAGTACTGCTTTCCTCATTCCTCCACACTTTTAATCAAGTTTCAGTCAGAAAGCCGACAAGAAAGCCTGTCAAACGGCATCCAACCCACTGGACTTTACATCAGAGAGATCCAAACCATCAGACCTTCATTAGGTTTTGGTTTGTTTATCGATTTATTCATTTAATCAAGAAAACCCAAGTCTGAATTTTCTTTCAGAAGAGAGACCAAGCATTAAACAAGTCTATAAAATGTTTTAAACAGCACAAGGCAGATGACTTATGATCCCATGCTGTTAATGTTAGCCTTCAACCCCATTTTCCAGACAGCAGTACCCAACTTTAAAAGTTCCCTCATACTTTGGTCCTTTTTCATACTTTTACATGAAACTCCAGGGTCTTCGCTTTTAAATGAGACCAACCACAAAAAATCTACTGTCGCAAAGCAACACGGCAATAAAGGATTTTGTAAGCATTTGTGTACAAGTCTTTGAGTTCAGCAGTGCCTTTTGCTCCTGGCATTGTAAATTGGGCTAAAAACACATCTAGGCCATCGCCGCAGGCCTTGTGAACTTATCTTCAAAATTTGAGCTCAAAAGAATACCATATATTTATTACAACTGTTTCAGTAAAGGCAGACATACGTTTTTCTATTAGGAGACTCCAAAGGACTCGTTTGAAACGCAAGAGCCTCAGTTATTGGCTAGAACACTTTATTGATTTGAAAATCAATTACAGCGAAAAATGTTTCTGAGCAGATCTTATTTTGGTTCCAGATCTGGAACCTGGCCCCCTAGTAGATGCTCAACAGGCTACAAACCCGTTTATGTTTTAATTACCAGGGCAGCAACTTCACAAAGCAAATCTGAATCAGAAAAGATCATAGATCCTTGAGGAAACTGCTTCTGTTGTGACTGTACAGAGACAAGGAGACCAGAACAATAGAAAATAGAAAATCTAAATCCAATAAAAGCTCTGCAGAAATACTCGAAACTATATACAGAACTGCAGGGAATAAATACTACAGATCAATAACTGAAAGGTAAATGAATTACTCATAACACTAATATGGTGAGGAGTCACATCGCACACAATTATACACTGCAGTCATAACATGCTTGCACTAAACTGTATGATAAGATAAGATCATACAAAGATAAGACTAATATATGGCACAGTGAAGACTAATATATGGCACAGTGAAGACTAATATATGGCACAGTGAAGACTAATATATGGCACAGTAAAGACTAATATATGGCACAGTAAAGTCCTCCAGAAACACAACTTAACTCATTCTTTTATCACAGTTTTGGTCTGAACCCAAATACAGCCTGAAAACATTCTCCATGTTCGCTAAAACATCCAGCTAAATTTTATCTAAACCCAACCCAAACAAAATCTTCCTTCTAAATTTCACTAAAACACAACAAACAAACAAAATTCACCACCTAAGGAAATGTAGTCAGGTCCTCAGATTCCAACACTGCGTTTGCTGAAGCTGCCACAGCTTTCTCATCAAATTCTGTGGATCCTCTACAATGCATTTTTCCAGATTTAGGATTTAGGTTTGGAGTGATTATAGATTAGAAATGCTGCACTTTCAGGTCTGAATATATTCACAATATAAGGCTGTGTTAATATTCTAAAGCCCTAAAAGAGTTTGCTATGAATGGAATGTGCAAAAAAATGTACTTTTATATCCCATCATATATAGAATTAATGCAATAGGAGCTTTCAGTGCGTCCATCTCTTCAAATCATTCAAAATTCAGAAGAATTTAAAACCAGTAAGTGCTTGAGCGGAGAAGAGGTCAGCAGTGAGGAGGACATGTAAGGCTGTGGTCAAGGACGAAGAGAGAGAAAGACCCAGGGGACCAGAGCATGTCTGTGTAAACAGAAGACAGCAACACAAGCCCCCCCGTTGCTCAGGGAAGCCTGGTTATATAACACCCCCCACAAGAGGCAGAGCCTGAAAAAAAAGAGGGGAACAAGCGAATGATGAAGGTCAGGGCAGGATTTCACGAGTGAGTGCATGAGAACACTCTGCGGTGATTCTGGCCTCTCCTCGGGCCGTGATTTAGCGTCAGTCCTGCTTGCGTGCCAGATTTGTCAGCATGCAAGACCCGAAGCGCTCCAAAAAGCCCCCCCGGCAGAAAAGCAGCGTTCAGGCCCCGTCAGCTCCTTTTCTCCTTCCCTAGAAAACACTCCTCAGGCCAATAGGGCTTTTGAGCGCGGCCCGACGTCCTCGGCACTCCTCGTCAAGAAAAACGAGCGAGTAAATCAGCGGAGGACGAAAGGGGCGAGTGGACAGAGGGAGCCAAGTGGGGCTCTAATCTAATCTCATTAGTGTGTTTGTTCGCTGCAACTGTTAACGATGGAAGCCCTGCCGATCTTCATCAAAGAGATCAGGATGGACCCGTTTGGACCACGGCAGAAACACACACCTCCGCCGAGGCCGTCCTCGCTGTGGGGGGCGTCCTCAGGTTCAAGAGGAGACTGTCCACCATCTCCTCCATTTAATCAAGCAGGGCTTTATCGGCCTGTGGTCACTTAATGCTGATCAATAGTCTTCAGGCTCATGGTAAATTAAACGATGCGACAACAGGTCAATATAAGCTTCCTCAGCAAGAACGAAAATGACCCGTGGAATTAAAAAAAGGGGTTAAAAGGTTTAAAAGGACCCCGACTGATGTATGTAGGTAAATAAATAAAGTCGGGGGTGTGGCAGGCTAAGCAGAAATCAACATTAGTCTCTATTAGGCTCGGAAGAAGCTCTTGAGGAGCTTGATCAGGAAGAAAAACACACAGTGATGCTCGCTCTCATTAGAAACACACAATCTATCTCTGATCTTCAGAGAAACAGAGCAGAACAAACACAATCAACCTCCTGTCTGTTCTCACAACATCTTCTACATCTTCGCAAAGGAGCACAGAGAGAGAAATACACAACAGAGACCAGAACAGAGGTCTGTGGGAGAAGAAAGTCCTGCCACGTGGCTGGAAGAGTGAAGCAGCTCCACAAAGGCACTCAGCCTCTGGGAGGGCTTTGTGTGGAGGAGGGTCCACGGGGAGGGCAGGTGCCTCCTATTATCACAGCCATTATCTGCTGCTGCTGGGTCTCAGCACTAATGACTTCCCCATTCATCCCTTCCTCCATCTATCCATCCATCTAGTGCCTCAGCCCCACCCCTGCTCCCCTGAGCACATCAGATCAGAGCGAAGAACAAAGGAAAGAACACACACGAATAAAATTAGAGGGTTCTTCAACACAACAGGCCTGGCTGATGTTACATAGGTAGCACCATGACGCGTGGTCCTAGCAGGAGAACCTGCTCCCACACTTTTACTGGTTGGGCCGCAAACACACAGGCTTTCAGTCCCACATTCATTAGAACAAAAGCTCAACTCTGAATGGAAATTATTGTGAATGGAACACAAGCAGAAGAGACACTGGTAAATGGTTGTCATGTGACAGAACAGGTCCATATATGGAAGTTCCCCCAGCGTGTGTGTCGGTTCTCGAGGTGTCAGACGTCATGCTGAGCTTTGTTTGGTGTTCCTGTGTCACGCAGAACCAAAGTTACTGTAATTTACAAAGATGTAATAATAAAAACCACCACTGGCGTTAAAAACGGTGCCACAGGCAAATGAACATGAACAAAAATGAAGAAATCTCTCTTATTTTATGTTCTGGAACTTTCAGGATAGTCTCCGCCCACAAGTGGGAGGGGAAAACCGGCGGGTGGGGGTGGGGCTCCGGAGAGTGGCCTAGAGAAAGCAGTGAATGGTGAGCAGGTAGGAGAACCAACACCGGTTCTAGACTGTTTTACACCTGTTATATTTACTGAAATCAGAGTTTACTGATACACTCTGAGTTCTGAGGGTTAAAGAGCTAATAATATTTAAAATGAACCTAAAACAAGGCTCTGGAAATGAGCTCCTTCATTTCATGTGTTACATTTACATTTATGCCATTTATCAGATGCTTATCCCCTACCTACTGGGGGCAGTCTCTCCCTGGAGCTTGCTCAGGAACCCAGTGGTGGTACTGAAGGTAGGACCCATGACCTCTTGGTGCAGAGGCAAGTATCCTACCCACTAGGCTCCACCACCCCTTTTATCACACACAGTAAAAGCTTTTCTGATTGTAAATAAATCAGAATAATCTATTATAAACCTCAGGATTCCTGAACAAAATAACAAGTTTGCCTGCTCTTTTTCTTCACCGATTATCTCCGTTCTTTGTACACACCATGTCGGTTGTGTCTCCACCTCTGGGTGCAGGTGAGGATACATTGGAGCTGCACTCGGTGGATTTGGAGCTGCAGGCCATGGAGAAGCAGATCCGCGACACACAAGCTAAGCCGGCCCGGTTACAACAGCGGAAAACCAGGCTGGAATCTTCACGGACTCTCCTGTCCCAGGTAAATTCTCGGTGTGATAGAAACTTTCCAATAACCTCAACCTCGCGTGTTTCTCTGTCCAGGTCCAACGCACCAAGGCTGCAGCCCGGCCTGGTTTCCATCACTCCGATGCCGGGAGACCACGAAGCCTGGATGCAGCAGCAGCCGAAGACGCGCGCCAGGGCCCGGGCGTGGACCTCTCCCCCTCCACCGCCACCCGTCTTCGAGATCCCGACCCACAACCGCTTCTCTCCTTTTCATGAGACGGTACATGACACGCTGATTATCGGAGACTCCATCGTCCGGCACGTCCGTGCTACCACGGCTAAAGGTAAGGTGCACACTCGCTG
>JBBJLR010058658.1:0-11433 GCA_037577145.1 Brachypetersius gabonensis
CCCCCCCCCCCCCCCCCCCCCCCCCCCCCCCCCCCCCCCCCCCCCCCCCCCCCCCCCCCCCCCCCCCCCCCCCCTCTATTGTTTGCTACTGCTACTACAGGCTGATCACACAAACTGAAGAGCTGTTTGCAGACCTGTGGAGTGGAATGGGCTGTGCTGGAGTGGGAGGGCATGATCTTTGTACAGTGTTGCGTAACCTGCACTCCAGTGGTCGAGAGTTGGAGAGCTGCCATTTCTGAGTGAAAAGGGCTTTGAGGGGCAGACGAGGAGAGCGAAGTCGGCAGGTTTAACGCTGTCTGAATCTTTTTTTTTTTTACCTTTACCTGAGCACATAGCTTGGAAGAGTGGGTTTAGCTTGCGGGGAAAATATTTCATGTTTAACTGTTTGTCATAATAAAGGGTAACTTTATTCTAAGCAAGGATTTGCGAAAATTTTTCTAACGTTTGGCTTTGACACTTTCTCATATACTGACTAATTGTACTTGCCAAAAAATGTCAGTAGTAATGCATTTCCAGAACCAGCAGACATTTAAACTGTGAGTTCAAGTTACTCCAATAGACCTCACAGATGCTGTTTATCCCTTTGCAGAAGCAGGATTAGTGACACAGGACTAAGCAGAGATGGACGTCTATGACCCTCAGACCCTGGGCATCATGGTGTTCGGTGGCTTCATGGTGGTTTCGGCCATCGGCATTGCTCTGGTGTCCACTCTTTCCATGAAGGAGACGTCTTACGAGGAAGCCCTGGCCAAGCAACGGAGTGAACTAGCCAAGACCCAACCTCCACGTGTCGACAAGAAGAAGAAGGCGTCCGAGAAGAAGACCAAAGCTAAGAAGAAGGAGGAGAAACCCAATGGCAAGCTTCCCGAACAGGACTCTGGCCCCGAACTTGCTTCAGAAACTAGTGAACCAGAATCGGACCCAGAACCCGCAGCCTCACCTGAACCTGTTCCTGTTGTCCAGCTCCCAGCAGTTTCAGAACCTGTGATTCCAGAACCTGTGATCCCACAACCTAAAGCTGAGGCTGAGGTTGCTTCAGCCAAGACAACTGTAGTGACCGTCCACGCCTCTCCGGCACCTTCCCCTAAGGAGAAGAAGAAGAAGAAGAAGGTGGCAAAGGTGGAACCTGCGCCTGCAAAGCCCACAGAGATCCCTGCAGAGGCTAAGGAGCCAGCCCCTAAAGCTGCCAAGGAGCCCATCACTAATGAATTTGTGACTAAGGTTGCTAAGGAGCCTGCCGCTAAGGGATCAGCGGCTAAAGCTGTCAAGGAGCCCATCGTCAAAGAACTAGCCACTAAGGTCGTCAAGGAACCAGCTTCTAAATCTACTAAGGAACTTGCTGCAAAAGTTGCTAAGGAACCTGTTGCTAAAGAACCAGCCACAAAGGCTTCTAAGGAACCTGCTGCGAAACCCACCAAGGAACCTGTGGCTAAGGAATCCGCGGCAAAGGTTGTCAAAGAATCCGCTCCTAAGGCGTCCAAGGAACCTGTCGCTAAGGATTTGGCTGCTAAAGTTTCTAAAGAACCTGCTGCTAAGGAAGCGGCCACAAAGGCTGCCAAGGAACCGGTCACTAAGGTTGTTAAAGAACCAAAAGTCTCTAAGGAACCTGCTCCTAAGGTTGCTGAGGTTTCCCTGGTGGCTGCTGCAGCTCCTCCACCAAAATATGAGGAACCCAAACCTGACATTCCTTCCAAGAAGAAGTCCAAGAAGAAGGCAGAGCCAGGTGGGTGGTCAGAAGAGTTACTGCTCAGAATAACATGGAAATCTGACTAGCGATGAAAAAGAGGGTAGGGTCTAGTTAGTTTAGCAAACGTAGTTTGCTTGGCGTTATTGTAGCTCGTCTATGCTTGCTTTCATTCTTTGGTAATCGAAAGGATCCTTAAATATTAAGATGCAGAATTTTTCTATTGACTGATAAGTTTACCATTGACTAAGTTTCCCCATTTTCAGCAACTGCAGTGGATGCAGCAGATGTTCCTCTACTGTTGCCGTTTAAGACACTGGTCGCCACTCTGAGCAGCTCCGTGTTCAGTGAATCCGAAATACAGAAACTTCTGGAAGTCATCAGTGACAAAGCTGGAGCTGATACCTGGCAGCTGGTACAAAGCTTTTTTTTTTTTTTTTTGGAAGCAGTTCTCTCAGTATGCCCTAACCGTTGATCTTATCTGTCTCACTTGCAAGTATTTTCTCTCTTGTTGCCTCTGCAGGCAACTCAGAAGGGTGACCCCATGGCGGCTCTTAAGAAGGCGTTGGAGGAGAAGGAGAAGGTCCTGTCTGCTGAGCAGGAGAATGCGGCTGCAGCCAAGACCCGTCTGCGCGAACTCACCAAGGTTAGTGCTTGCGCAGACACACGGAGCAGCACGGCCTGTCGACAGTTGAACGTGGTATGGAAGACAGGCTGGCCGCACAATTTCGCTTTTAGAGCAGATGTTTTTGCCTGACAGGAACTAAACGCTGAAAAGAGCAAGTTGGCGTCTGTGGAGACGAGGTTGAGCTCCGCACTGAGCGTTCGGGAACAGGAAATGGCTGCCCTGCAGGCCCGCATGAAGGCGTCTTATGATGAGCACGTCATCCAGACACAGCAGCTCAACAGCAAGGTAGGAGTTCAGAGATATTACTCCATAACATCAAGAACTGAAAGCTCCCCTTTAAACCGGTGCACCTGGCACAGCTTGACGCCTGCAAGCGGAGTCAATTTTTGATTCCAATATAATTGGATTTAAGTCCAATACCATTTATGACCACTAGCAATATACAGGCTGACATGTTTAGAACACTAAATAATAAATAAATAAAATGTATCTTCAACTTTGACTCTTTATAATAAGGAATGCATGATGATGCATTTATTACTTATGTTACTTTAGCTAACATAAGTACTGTGTGGTTTTGTCACAGATACAGAACCTGCAGGAGCAGCTGGAAAATGGTCCCAATGCGCAGCTGGCCCGTCTTCAGCAGGAGAACACCATCCTTAGAGATGCCCTGAACCAGGCCACCAGCCAGGCTGAGAGCAGGTATACACACACACACACACACACACTCACTCAAAGACCATCTTGTGAAGGAATAATGAGCATGACAGACTTTCAACGTCTCTTTTGTTTAGTAATTGTTCTTCACTGATCATGTGCAGTAATGGCACGTCTCACACACACACACACACACACACGTATATGAATTAAAGGTTTTTTGTACCCCTGTGCTGGTGTCCGTGTGTTTAGGGTTCCCAGCCTGAGGGCGTTGGCTCTTTCCCAGGCTGGGATCACAGTGTGTATCATCTATCTATCTGTCTTCTGTCTCTCTTCTCGCTGAATAAGCTTACATCTTCTTACATTACTCTCTACTTACAATTTGTACTTGAACATTTTGTTCTCCCTCTGTACTGAAGTGTTTTCTCAAAGTCTCTTTGGCTCTGGCAAACGAATGTAATGTAAAAATGTGTGTGTGTGTAAACAGTTGTTAAAAACTATTATTCCAAAGAAGACATGGAAAAAAAAAAAGTAAGATACAGCCTGATAAACAAAAACTAATTAAATACTAGCTTTATTGCAGATTTGGCAGCAATAAAGCTACTATTTAATTAGTGTTTGTTTATCAGGCTGTATCTTTGACATGTAAAACATATTTTGCTTAAGTCTGGATAATCTTTTCCATAAAATGGCACAAACATACTCTCCCACCATCTTTATTGAGTGTGTAACTCAAATAAATGGGACATTTCAGGTGCACACCTTGTGCTCCAGGTAATAAATACAGATTTTCTAATCAGCACATTGTTTCTTTTGAGCTCCCCTGCCTTCACAGAGTGGGCATCCAGCAGTTCTGAGGGTCAGAAAAGCGGGTTCTCTCCACACAGTGTGCAGTAGTAGTTCAATTTTGTCGTTTTTATTACGAAATACTTCTGGATTTAGAGAGTCCCTTATCCATATCACCGGCAACGTACATGAAACATACTCTCAAGTACCTTCTAGCCTTAGGGAACCTTAGATACCTTCGTTCTTGTCTGCATTAACATTCGCAGCCCCGCTCTGACACTCCCTCTGGGCTGGGTTTTTACAACAGACTCGCACTGGAATGTCTGATTGTATTTTTAGTGTCTGTTCCTCCTGTTGTCTTCCCGCGCTGTCTCTGCGCCCTGAGGCCGACGAGATGAAGTGTTTTATATCCTGGAGTAGCAACGGCTTTCAGAATCGTCCACCCTTTTAACCGCCCTCTGCTGTAAACGTCATTCCTTTTCCTTTTGGCTTATAAATGCACGCATTACACTCGCAGGCAGAACGCGGAGCTGGCGAAGCTGCGGCAGGAGTGTGTGCGTCTGAGCCGGGAGCTGAGCGACCGCACTGATGCTCACCGTACAGAGGAGGAACGCAAGAAGGCTCTGGAGACTAAAGTGGCTGCTGTGGAGGAGCAGCTGACCCAGGCAAAGGTGAGGACCACTTTCTGATGCGTTGGGAGGGCTGCTGTAATACCTTCTGTAATGAAGCAAAAGAAAAGTACAGACACAACATGCAGAACATGAACAGATCTGGAAATGATTTTTTTTTCAGTGTTATTAACCGTGCAGCCCATGTCCAGCTATACCAAACATTCACGCTGTAAGATGTACAAGTTATAAAAGGTTGTGCACCAACAGGGTACAAGGTACCCCATACCCCTGCAAAAAAGAAGACGTGATTGGTTGTTTGGGAGTCGTGGGATGAGAGTCAACTCCTCGCTGGAGAGCTTTATATAGAAAGGCTCTTCCCTATCCTGTGGATTGCATAATTCTGGAAACTAAGTTATTTTCTCCAGGCTAAAAAATTCAATTCTTTATTCTTCTGCCTTGCTTTAAAAAGGTGGAGCTTGTGGAGGCTGAGAAGACTCTCCAGCAGAAGGTGGATCAAGTCAAAACCGAATTGAAGCATGCGCAGGACAACAGTGCCGCCCTTCAGGCCCAGCTGGAAAAAGCCCAGCAGCAGGCTGGCAAGGTCACGGGTACGTTTACGGAGATGTGTTCTTGCTTCTCGCAAGGCAGACTGCGGACCATGGCTGTAGTGAGGCCGAGGTTCTCTTGGGTCTGTGTGAACGTACTGCATTCAGTCACAAGCCACTCATTTGGCCTAATGCTTATGTACATATATTTTCAAATGTAAATATAAACTCTTGAATACCTTTTAAAATGTGGTGCAGTGAGAGTCATGAATGCTAATTGTGGGCCTGAAGAGAAGGTGCCTGCCTGCTCCTGGTGCTTAATAAACTGAATTATTTCCTGTCAATTGCATGCAATTGGAAATACAGTTGAATGCAGACAGCTGACAATCTCGATAGTCACCAAAGAGAGGCACCCAGGGAGCAGTGTGTGGGGACGGTACCTCAGTGGGCACCTGTAGCAGTCCTGGGATTTGAACCCACAAATCCCTAAGCACTAGGCCACCAGCTGCCCCAATATAGCTATAGTTGTACAGTCATCTGAAACAGTTTTCCTGTTACTGCATGGTGTTGAATGTTTTCTGTGTAACTGCGTATGTTTAGAGCTGCAGGAACAAGTTTCTGGCGCTGAATCGGAACTTAAGGCCCGGTGCGCTGAGGTGGAGGCCTTGAGATCTCAGCTCTCTCAGGAGGCCCCAGTACAGCCTGGGATGCAGGTAACCGTCCAATAAAATGAAAACCTTCTGAAAATAAAAGTTGTGTGGAGCAAATAAAATTGAAACGAGTATTTTCACACAGGTGGATAACTCTGAACTGGAGCAGCTGAAGAGCTGGTAAGAACAAATTAATTATTATAATCAATGAAACTGTACAGTGTCTGAAACCAAATAGGCAAGAGATTACTGATGAGCTGGTGGGTGCTACCCTCAACACTCCAGACAGTTCACTTGGATACAAAAACTAGGTTTTAAATTATTTCTGCTTCAAACTGTATCGATTTATTTAACAATAATGCAAAAACTTACACCGTAACATACCAAGAGCACTCAGGTATAGTGAAAAACTTCTTTGTTGTGTTTTGGTTTTTAAAAAAAAAAGCCTTTTTATAGTGTAAAACCCTAAATATGCCCCCAAATCTGCTCCCAGAAGACTTACATTTCGTTTTAAACTGTTTAATACATTACCTTTAAAGAAAATGTAAAGGTAAATAAATAATCAGAATCAGAAAACTTTATTGCTTAAAAAACATTAGCATTAACAAAGACTCCTACAACAAAAGAAGGGTTGAAATAACTCTCTCTACCCACATGTTCAGACAGAGCACAGCTTACTAATACTGAATAAACTGAGAGAACTGTTGAAAATTAACTAAAGACATGGAGCAGTCATGCTACATGCTGTAGCAGCTGCTTCTTTTTGTGGCGCTTGACAACTTTCCATTGTATTACTGCCACCGCTGGACTGGTGGAGGTACTACAGTTGGGTTCTCAGAAAAATCTGTGTTAGACTGAATCTGTGAATGCTGCTCTGTGTAAAACTGAGGGTTTACTGTACATTAAACTCAATAAACGGTATGAACTCCTTTTAGTACTAATTAGTTAGTACTTCTTCGTTCTGCTCAGTCTGCTCAATCCATTGACAGGAAGGAGATCAGTGGTCCAGCAGCTTCTAAAAGGAGGTTCCTGAAACTTCTCCTCCCACAACGCCTCTATAAACTGTGGTGTTTCTACCGTTTGCCAGTTACAGTGGAGGTTGCTTGCCCTCTAATGCCGTTTGCAGAACTCGCAGGACCATAAACCCACTTATCCACTAAAACGAGCCACTGAACTGTTCTCTGCCACTGAGGGTTAAAATCGCTCCTTCTGGCGGTGGAGGATGAATCCGTTTCATTGTTGGGGGGCCTTTAGTTAACTTTACCTCATTTTAATGAAAAAGGCTAGGAACCACTTAGCTTGACATTGTTTCCTTAGCTTGATCTCGTTACACCTACCAGGTGTAATTAATGCTGTGGTTCTCCAGTTGGTTCTTGTAGCGCCGCACACCCCACCACCCCCACAGTCTCCAGACCCCTAATCTCAATTCCCCACACACTGACATACAGCAAATGTGCACTTCTGTGTTATCCTGTGGACTGGTTTGAGAATCAGAATTAATAAATCAGTCCAGTGAGAATTTCTTTCTTTATTTTTAGTTTGACAGAGAGGGAGGGGCAGGTGGTGTCTCTGCAGGCGGAGCTTAAGGGTCTGAAGGAGGAGCTTGAAGCTGTAAAGGGTGCGCATCAGGAATCGACTCCCAGCAGGTGCAACAGCTGCGCTCGCGCACACACACACACACACACACACACACACACACACACACACACTCTGAATTAGATTAAAGGTTTAGTGTGGGGATTAATTAATTACCAGTTGTCCCCAACTGACCTGATCCTGTTTAAGAACAGATGTGTTTTGTTTGTTTCAGTGAGGTGAAGAATCAACAGGTGGAAGAGGAGAAAAGAGCTCTCACTGAGGAGATCCAGCTACTACAGACCAGGTATCTAACATCAGTATTTACATTCTAGCACTGCAGGAGTTCAGTATAAACTGTACAGTATGGATACAGGTTTACATTTTCTTTAAGGGTAATTTATTAATCTCAGTTTAAAATTAAATTGATATTTTTGGAGCTTATTTGGAGTAGATGCAATTCTAGGCATTCTTTAACCACATTCGTGGGTTTTCACTATTCGCGGTGCTGTTGGAACATAACCCTCGCGTGTGTGTGTGTGTGTGTGCATGTGTGCATGTGTACACACAGTAAACCCTCAGTTTTATGTGGATCAGGAGTTGTGGATTCAGTCACACACCGAATTTACGCGGAAATCCCCACAATCATGCAGGAAAATGCAAATATCCTCCGCCTATTTTTGCTTTATTGTGGATTTCTTTCACACAAAGGGACTCTGGGCAGGCTGTAGCCGACCTAGAAGCACTTTACTTGAATTCCACACCAGGGCTGAGCCCCTGCGCGCCACGCGTGATTTCTCCGCAGTGCACTCCAGGAAACCTTTCCAGGGGTTATTCCTCAGAAACCGTTCACCTTGCTGCGGTGTCCCAATACTTTTGTACACACGATACACTGTGTATGTAATTTTTCCTTGTTTAGTAATGCACTAAACAACATTACTCTCTCGCAGCCTTCAGGAGAAAGAGGGTTTGGTGGGGTCTTTACAAGAACAGCTAGAAAGTATGAAGGCCAATGCGAAGGAGGTACTAGATTCCTACAGTCTTTTTTATATTTGTGTTTTAAAGAGCTTTACAGTGTTAAAATGATGTAACATACTGTGTGCATCCGTCACAGAGCTCAGTGCAGCAGCTGCAGGACAGTCTTGCGGAGAGAGAGAGCCGCGTGACGGCCCTGACGGAGGAGCTGGGGCGGCTCCGAGAAGAGAAGGAGCAGCAGGAGATTGCAGTAAGGCCTGATTCCAATCCTCACTCACATGCACTTTCTTCACACATTCTCTAAACTAATGCATTAACTACAGTGTGAATTTAACAGTGGTTAGAATCAGAAAACTGAATTGATCCCAGAGGAAATTGCTTTTAATTATTGCAAAGACTCCCAGAGACAAGAACAATATACAACAAAAACCTAAATCAAATCTAAATGAACATCTGTAGAAAACCTCATTATGAAAATACACCATGCTATATACAGAAATGCTGCATATAGTAATATACTCCAAATTTCACTCAACTGTTACTTTATAGAGGTCAGTAGTAATATTAAGTAATAAAGTGCAATAACATAGTATTATTGACAAGTAGTGATTTTGCACAAGAAAACTACTGCATGTACGATTTTGCACATAATGAAGTTATTCAGCACCAGAATATTAATATGAACAAATATGTATTGCTGTTATTTGCCTTCCACAAATACACTAACATTATTTAGAAATGGTTACATTTAGAAACAGGACATGTAAATGTGCTGTTAATGTTAATGTTGACCCCCACTGTGTACTTTACTCTGACTGGCTCTCACTGTGAGTTATTTGTATGCATCTAAATAATGTGAATTCTGTGCCCATAAACTTCAGTTCAGTAATAGAAATGAAAGAATCTTGATAAATGTTTATTTCTTAAATGTCCCCCGACATGCTGATTTTTATATATATGTATGTGTCTTAGTGGTCCCCTAATGCTGTATCTGAAGTCTCTATCCAAAATTCAGCCTTGGTGCAGCCACTTAGAGCCTGTCCCACAATGAGATTTCCAGAGGACGCGCCATTTCTGTGTCTGTAGCTTTAAATGATAATAAGGAGGAGAGAGGCGGAGCAAGGTGGAGGGTGGGGGAGGGGCATGCTTGCAGCCAATGTACCATGCGCTAATGTTTACAGTGTATAGAAATGGCTACTGCGGTCACGTAGCTGGTAAAAGACAGTTGTATTGGTCTGTAGTGAGATTCGGGACATTTCCTTGATATCCAAGCAGTTGAGATCAGTGCCTACAGCCCCGTTGCTGTAAGACTCCTCATATTTTACCCATTCTCTTCTGATCACCCTGGTTTGCAGAGGTGCTCACTCAGTCATTTCAGTGAGGGGAAAGGCAGATATTGTGCGCGCCATAACACTAACTGTTGTACTTCTTTGTTATTTGAACAACAGTGCTGCCGTTAATGTGTGTATTAACACACCACTCACACACGAGATGCTGTCTACCTTTTACATTTGCTGCAGTTGCCTGCTAGCTGGGCTGTTAGCTGCAGAGCCCATTCTAAGAGTAAAAATAACGCTATAATTTTGTTGCTTTGCTGTATATGGTTAAGTTACTTGTCCGAGGTTTGTAGCTGAGCCGAGGAGAGTTGGAACTGATCCAGACATAATTTTCACCTGTTCGTTAAGACCAGCACTGTATTGTCGGCGTATTTCCAGAGAAAATCAAATTAACCCACTGGTTCTTCAATAAATTTGTTCTCATTTGTTCATCTAAGCACCGAGCAACTGCTTCACTCGTTTACAAGCCATGATGTCTCTACAGGTAAAAGTGTTCACTCACAGACAGCACTGACAGTCGGTGGGGAAATTCTCTGGGAGGGCACAGCATGAGAAAGGGGGGGGGTAACCTTTCCCCATATGATGACATACGGGGCCAAATTCCAGATCAGGCATCTGATCAAAGCACTGTTTAAACCTATCGCCGTTTCTAGCCACTGCAGGACCACAGGCAGGCTAGGGGAACTCGTATTAATGTTAAAATCTCAGTGAAATTTTCATGCCATGGGACCTTTTAATATTTATTGTGAAAATACACAGATGAGGTCAGTATTGGAGTACAAGACGAAGTCTTTCAGACTGTTACAGTTGGACCCCACTCATCAACGTATTTATTTTCTAAATAGAAATTTTGAATGGAAGGAGGTGAATGTATGCATCTTTTTCATACTGTTGTTTCTGCAGGCAGAGATCGCTGAGGCTGAGCAGCCGTTCGAGAAGTAAGAAGCGTCTCATTTCTGAAATAGTATTTAAACAAACTTTCCTACTAGACTGTTCACAAACTGTCACTTCTTGTCCAGCTTGGAGAAAGACGCTCGCTTGATTTCTCTGGAGGAGGAGCTCCAGCAGCTGAGAGAAGAAGTAGAGCAGACAAAGATCAAGAGCAACGTGAGTTTCTGTGACGCGCAGCAGTGTGAACGGGACACATGACGAACAGTAAACTATATCTGGCGCTTGTAATGCATTTGTATTTTCTTTGTGTTCATGAGTGCGTGTTTGTGTTTAGGAGCTACGAGAAAAAAACTATGCTGCTGTTGAGGCTCTGGCTGCCACTGAGAGACTGAGTGAAGAGAGACTCATTCAGGCCAGAAGCACTCAGGTAGACACACACACACACACACACACATACACTAAAGCTGCACAATTAATCGAATTTTAATCATGATCACGATTTTGACTTCCACGATTAAATGTAAATGTTTGTTGGCGATTTTAATAGCAGCTCTGTTGCACATCAGATCAAACACTTTCTCAGCCAGCCACCAGGGGGCGAACGAGAGATTAGGGCTTCAGTAAGCTGCCTAAAAAAAAGGAGCGCGTGAGAGTGTGTGCGTGCGTGTCTTTGTGCATGCGTGAGTGTGTCCCTGTGTGTAGTGTTGCTTTTGTCAACTAAATGTCATCAACGAACATTTATCACGCGACTAAAACGAGACGATAACGAAACGAAATATATCCTGTAATACTCTTGATGAATGAGAACTAGACTAAATGTGGTTTACAAAATAAGCTGTGCTAAAATGTCCCTACATTTTCGTTGACTAAAACGAGACGAGACGTTGAAATAAGTCTCGTTTCGGGGAGCGGAGAAAAAAGTATGGGGACGCTCTGCCTTAGAGCTAAACGGCAATACGTCCATTGAGAGGCACTGTGAATAAATATAACTAGCGTGGATAAAAGTATCGGGATGCAGGGCCAATATAGTGCCAGGGAGAGAGAAAGGACACACACACACACACACACACGTCTCTCTCTCACACACAGCA
>JBBJLR010058669.1:0-11432 GCA_037577145.1 Brachypetersius gabonensis
TTACAGGGACAGTCTTACAGTCATTAGTTACAGGGACAGTCTTACAGTCATTAGTTACAGAGACAGTCTCACAGTCACTAGTTACAGAGACAGTCTTACAGTCATTAGTCACAGGGACAGTCTTACAGTCATTAGTTACAAGAACAGTCTTACAGACATTAGTTACAGAAATAGTCTTACAGTCATTATTTACAGGGGACCGACCACAACACACACAATGAAAACACAGACTGGCAAATGCTTTTTTTACTTGTCATGTGTCAAAGTAACACCAGTGATTTCATTGTCCTCCTGTATTCATTCAACTGAGTGACATCATCACTGAGGTGAACGCCATCTCACTGACGAGGAGATGTTTAGCTGCTCTGTGGTCAGGCAGTGCACTGGAGCGAATACAAGAACAGTTCACAGTATAGAGGAACTGTCCAACATTAGAAGCAAAAAAACACATGCAGTAAAGGGTAGAACTGTTTAAAAACCTCCTCCAATGAAGGGTTAAAAAGGTGTTCTGGCCTAAAACTAGCTTTTATTTTGTTGTTTGTCATGTAGTTTTATGTAGCACAGAAGTAAATCCTTTTCAGTTTGACAAAATTCACAATTTTGATGAAATGTTTTCTCATTACAGTGCCCAGCAGGCATCATGCAAATACTTCATACAAACACTGAGGTGTCCCCCAATCCCGACTGTTAGCTTAGCTATCCTATAGGCTAATAAATACAATCAGAAGTGTAATTCTTTCTTTACACTTCTTGTTGGATGAAATCATGCCGAACACAGCGATTCTGATTTACTTGGCTTCAGAGATGATATTTGACCTTTTCAGCTAGAGAAAAGGAGCCAAGGTGAGAACCGAGGTGAGATATCGGTAACCTTGCTAACTGTAGCTTTTAGCTTGTTGTCCTCTCATTTTTGTCACTCTCTCCGTCACTAAAGCCATCACTATGTGTTATTTAGCAAAAAATGACGAAAAAAGCAAAATGTAGTAACAGATTTTTCAAACGTTCCTCCTACCTTCAGAAGGTTTTTCTGTCTTTAAACTTAAATAGCACTTCAGGAATGCTGCTGAAAGTGAGTAAGCACGCTCACATCAGATTTAGTAATGATTACAATCTTCCTTTTGGCCTTCGCATTCTTCAGTAAGGAATGTTTTTGAGCTCTGCATCTTTCAGATAACAATGCACCAACCAAACTGTATAATAGATACAGTTATCCTGCTCCCTTAGGTAAGTCAGTGCTAGTCCTGGGACCATATGGTGATGTTTTGACAGGTTCCAGACTGGATTTGAAATCCCATGCACCGCAGATCTCTAAGCACAAGGTCGGTTTAGTTGATGGGCTCATTTTGTTAAAAAAAAACACAAGACTCAACTGTCTTGTTTGGCCGGCTTTAGTCAGTAGTAAGTGTGAAGCCATGTCTATTTGACTTGTGATTGAGCTCTTTCTTGGGGACTTATATATAGTTATGTCCTGAGGCTGTGCTCATATTTTTGTAAGAATTTGAAAATCCGTTCTGTCAGTCGACAGTTGAGGATTGGAGCGAGGCTAGTTAGCATACAGCCCGAGCTTGCACTCTCGCTGCAGTCTTTGCTGGATCTTCTCCGCCATTGACAAGACAGGAAACCCCCAGGGTTTTCCACACTGCTCTCCTGTCTCCCTGCAGGCCGTCCTCGGCAGAATAATGCAATATTTACTGTATCCATGTGTGAATGACCCCCACCACCTCAAGCCGGACTCCTTCTCCCATTCGGCTCATTGACATGCGGCCAGTCAATTTTTAGGCCTTGATGTGAACGTGAGTTAAAGAGAATAATTTAGGAGAGACATCATTAATGCATCCAGGTAGCAGGGGAGCGTCCACCCACGAGACGAAGCGGGCCATGACAGATCTGTGCCGAGCCCCAGGTACAGTCCATCCAATCCGGCCGAAGCAAAGTCTCAGCTCTCGGTTGCTCTTGTGAGCTGTACGTTTGTTTTGGAGCCCACACGGCACCGTAAAGGTCATCTTGACATCCTGATATTCTCTCATTGATTTTTTTCTTGAACATGTAGAGTGTTTTTTCCGCTCCTTTGGCTCATTCTTTCAACTAGCAGAAAAGACAATATTTGCCAATTTGATAACCGAGGCAAACAGATGGGACTGATTGCCTCGCTTTTGGACTGTTTTGGGTTTGGATTTGCCACAGATGGATGATGTTGCTCCTCTCTCCCATAGCTAGCCTTATTAGAAGCGTTCAAAACTTCTAATAAATCTATGCTATGTTGAAATTCAATTCAATTGGTTTGGGTGATGAAAACCTAAAGCCTATTTAGTTAGGCTGAAATTCTGCAGTAAAATGAACCTTCCCTGACAGACTCCCTGACACATCATATGAGTTTTATGTGTACATTTACATTTAAGGCACAAGCTCTTAACTAGAGTACTGTGCAAGATTCTTGATCCATTCCTCATTTCTTCATATTTTGCTTCCAAAAGATCCAGAATTTTTTGTATTTTTAATGGTCTTGAGAAACATTTCTCCAGGCTTCTTGAAGGACTTTCAAAGACTCATTTCCAGTCTAGTCCCTGAACCGGACCAGTTTCAGAGGAATGTTTCTGCTGGTTAAGACACACAGTGATCTACGTATGAATCATTCAAGAACAAAAAACATCTAACTGAAGTCCTGAACCAGTGAAGAACCAGGAGCAGATGATTCCAGATGATCAGACGGTGATTAGTATACTGGTGGTGCTGAATGCTGAGTGGTTGGAGCTCCTTTATCTAGACTCTGTTATCTGTAGGCACTTTACAGCCTGTCAGTAAAACATTTGATCTCATTTCTTTTATTTAGTCTACTCAGTTTGGTTCATAAGTAGGTCACTGTTTGGCTTAACAAACAAAAACATTCCTCTGAAACTGGTCAGGTTCAGGGACTGGACTGAAAGTCTTTGAAAGTCCCTCAGGAAACTTGGATAACTGTTCCTCAAGAGTATTTTTTTTCTTTTAAAAATACAAAAATATCTGGTATTTTGAAGCAAAATATGAAGGACTGGGGGGTCTCAATACTTTTGCAGGACTGTATGTGTGTCTGTATGTGTGAGAAGGAGAGAAAGGGAGACCTGTGTCATCGACACATAGCTGGAGAGGAAAAGGGTATTAGGGGAGGATTTTTTGGTGTGTGTGTGAGTGTGTGTGTGTGTGTGTGTGCATGTGTGTGTGTGTGTACGGTCTGCGAGCAGCCTTCAGTGCGGAGATGGATTAGAGCACACTAATACTACAGCCAAGATAAGCAGCAGCTACGGAGTTAGCACTTCAAACAGTGCCTGCCACTTTATTTATCTGTGTGTGTGTGTGTGTGTGTGTGTGTGTGTGTGTGTGTGTGTGAGGGAGAGAGAGAGAGCTCAAAAATATATTTATTTATTTACTTTCTACCCTGCAGCAGCAGGCTCTGCGAAAGCCCTCCACTTCAAAACACCTCATATATGTGCATTGAAATAAATATGCTTTGAATCTGTTTCTTGAGCTGAATCTATTTCACCACCTCATGGGAGTACTGTGTGTGTCTGTGTGTGTGTGTGTGAGTGTGTCCTGAGCCATGTTTGGAGCAGTGGGAGCAGCTTGAATTTTATGCACAGGTGTCCTCAGCATGCTGCCTTTGAATTGCGCCGGGTGTGTGTATTCGCTGTAGCCACAGAGAGAAAGAGAGAGAGAGAGAGTGCACTCCTTATGGTCTCTCTCTCCCTCTCTCTCTCTCTCTCTCTCTCTCTCTCTCTCTCTCTCTCTCTCTCGTTCTCTACCTCCCTACATCTCGCTCAATCATCCTTCTGTCTTTCTCTCTCTCTCTTTCTCTCGGTCTACTGAGCTTTACTGTTGTTTTTCTGAACCAGAGTTTTCCAGATCACACAGACGGGGATCGGCGGTGTTTCACTTGTCTTCTCCCCTCTCTGTCCCCATATCTCTCTCTCGCTCACTCACACTCTCTCCTGATCTCTCTCACTCACTCTCTATATTTCTCTCTCTATGTCTGACAGACCATGTATATCTCTCTCCCCTTTAGGTTTCTCTCTCCTTCTTCATCTCTCTTTCTTTCCCTCTCTTTTGCTCTCCTCTTTCTCTTTCTTTGTCTTTTCTTACACTCCTCTCTCTCTCTCGTCTCTCTGTCTCTCTCTCTCTCTCTCACACACACACACACACACATACACTCTCGATGTTGCTCGTATTCCTCTTCAGGGTGTGGCATGTTGTTTATTTCACAAGTTTCCATGAAAATCCTTCCTAAAAGACAGTGAATACATTACAGTCGCGTACAAAAACAATGACATGGTTTGTTGATTTTCTGCGTGGGAATAAGTCTTCTGCGAATAACACACTGCAATGTGCAATTACAGTTTACTTACTGAACTGAACATAGTGCAAAGCAAAAAAACAGCTTTTGCAAAAGGAATGGCACATTCAATGTTTTGTTGAATTTTTTATCCTAATATGAAGAAAAACGGACATTTTAAGTGTCACATTTATGTGTGTTTCCACTGGAGGGTCTGTAATTACTTTTGACCGGGGGTATAATTTTCCATATGACTGTACAAGGCAGAGGTGGTGTTATGGGGGGGTGGGGGATAATCAGAACAGCCTCAGATCTTCATCAAGAGCCGAGCGGACGATGGTGCTGTGTGAGATGACAAGGGTCGAGGTAAAAGGTTTTTTTATACAGTTCCTCTATACAGGTTTTTTTTCCCCAGCTCTCAGAGCCTGTGTGAGGGTTTATCTGCTGGTTGAAGTGTCTGTAGGGCGGCCGTGCCCCATTTCCCTCAAGACTGAAATGTCCCGTCTTGTAGCTGGTCGATGTATAGATACACACTGACGCGGAGTGCTTGTGTGTGTTGAGGATCCTGTTTCACGAAGCCTTTTCAGTTTTTGCTTTCTGACCTAATTAAGCCTGAGGGTATTTTTCCAGTTTCTGCATTATGTTTTCTTTTCTATTATTTAAAGCCTTAAATAATGTGGACATGTGTCATGTCCTTTTTTTCAGCACAACCGAGCCAATATGATTGAAGATGGCCACTGTATTAGAGAAAAATTGCTTTGTATTTTTCATTTCTGTGTATGATTTGTGTAATGTTTTAGGGCTGGAAGGGTCTGCCAGTAAAACAGTGGCCATGGTGATGTTTTCTGGTAAAAAGGAATCTAGGCTTTGGCCAAATGAAGCTTAGTTATCTGGATAAACCAGAAATTCTGCTAAGAGCAACCCAGATGTGGTTCAAAGACACAAAGGCCCATGACATAAAGCTGATTCATCATATTAAACCTGTTTGCCATCCAAAGCCTTTTCATCTGTTTGAAATGCTGATGATGGTAAAATAGTGACAAATTTGAATTACGAAAGATTTCTTAGGAGCTTATCTTGTCTTAGCAACTCTCTAAATGCTTCAGATATCTGGTTCCTGCACCAGAAGGTTTTGGTGTGGTGATATATTTTGAGATCTTTGAAGAGAACATTTAAGTGTGAAATGTGCTTTCATTTGTCTTTTTTGATGGATTGCGAGTCTTGTTGTATTCATTGTGCGAATTCCCACATGCCCCATATGTTTTGAAACACCTCTTCTTACGTTGTGTTAAGTTATTTCTAACTCACAGCTCATTAAAACGAGCAGAGAAATTGTGTGGAAAGTGCAGATTGCAGATCTTTGTCTCCATGTTCACCTCTGTCTTTATCTCTATTTCAGTATCTTTCTTTCTGTCTATCCTTATCTTTAGTTCTCTCTTTATATCTCTAATTCTATCGCTCTCCTTATATCCATCACTGTATCTACACTACCCACAATAAGTTAGGGATATAGTACGAGACTTAGTGGATGTCACACATACAGTGTTTTTTTCATTTCAGACATTTTTGGGATAGGGAGGCAATTGTATTGGAGTGATAGACACACCTGTGTTTTCCATGTAATGTCTCATTGTGGACAGGTGTGCCTTATACTGGGGCCAATACCAAAAGACAACCTTTTTCAATGTGGCATCAATTTCAACATTCTGTGGGTTTAAAAAGCTGGTATTGTCAGTAAGTCACTCCAAGTTCATCATTCAAACAGCCATGGACACACGACGGCACTTAACAGACAAGCAGCGCCACCTGGCCATGGCACGCCTTCGGGTCGGTGGCAGGCAGTCAGATGTTGCTCGTGAACAAGCTTGTCGCTTCTGGAAACATGCAAAGGACCAACAGTTTATTGGACAGGCATTCATAATGTGACTCTTTTTGGTATGATCATGTGATATACAGCGCTGTGCAAATGCCTTGATACCTCTTCTTTTTTTATATTTTGCTCTGAATCACCTTGTTGGTGCAAAACTATTATCTTATTCCTGTCACACTGACCTATTGAGCAGATAAAATGAAAGAAAGGGACATAAATGTTTTACTGTGACAGACTGGGAAGTGTCTCCTAGATAAAGGAGTTCCACACACTCAGCATTCAGCACCACCAGTATACTGATCACCAGCTCATCATCTGGAATCATCTGCTCCTGGTTCTTCGCTGGTTCAGGACTTCAGTTAGATGCTCTTTGTTCTGCTTGAATGATTCATATGTAGGTCACTGTGTGTCTTAACCAGCAGAAACATTCCTCTGAAACTGGTCCGGTTTAGGGACTGGACTGGAAATGAGTCTTTGAAAGTCCTTCAGGAAGCCTGGAGAACTGTTCCTCAAGGCCACATTAAAAGTACAAAAAAGTCTGGATCTTTGGAAGCAAAATATGAAGAAATGAGGGTCGGCTTAAGACTGTAACTGAAATGCAAAATGGGCCAAATAACTATAACTATAGACATTTAAGAGTAAGAGTTAACTTGAAGTTAGTAAAGTAAGTATTCCCCCATCTTTATTTCTTTTTCAGTGTTTCTGTCAGTCTTCTCACAGCGAATGCAGCCATACACAGCGTCTCCGTCTCTGGCCTGTTCAGAAAAGCGTTGGAACAGATTTCAGTAATTGTTGTTTCACGGCCACAAATTCCCATTTTGTGGCCTCGCTTGAGCCACTGACCCCCCGGTTGCTCCGCAGCGCTATCAGCCAAACCCCTCGGCCGACTTTGATCAGATAGCGAGGTGGGATTTCTGGAGCTTTTTTTCCACAAATCCGGCCCAGTCTTAAAGCCTCCCTGCGGAAAACAGGTGATAAAGACTGAAATTACAAGGCTGGACACACACATACACACACACACACACACACACACACACATACACACGCACCTTCCAGTGGACCCGATAGCTGTAGGTGTTAGCCGAGCACTAATGTACGAGTGTTCAGTGTGTGGTATCAGTGAGGGGAATTGGGAAGGAACTCCATTCAGCAGGAGGCAGCGATAAGAGGCAGCAGAAGCGGATGGTGAAGTCTGGAGAGAAAGAGAGAATGTTTTATGAGTTTCATGGAGTATTAGTGCTTTGTTCCTTTCTTTCCATCCTCTCTTTCTCTCTCTCTTGCACACATACTCTCAAAAACACACGTCAGCCCCCACGCCGGCGGAAAGCAAACAGCTCACACAGGAAGCCACTTATGTCCACGGGAAATGGGTTTTCTCCCGGAGTGAAAGGGCCCCCTGGTGAACGAGAAATGCTCCTTTTGTTGTGCTGTGGGACCTCCTCTGTGACTCAGTATCTCCTCATGAAACCCCTGCGAGTGAGTGAATCTACAGACAGGAGGAACAAAAAGTGCAGATGGGTGGAGATGGGCTTTAAGGGGCTTAGATGAAGTCAGAATGAGCTTCACTCCTGTCTCTTTCTGTCTCTTTCTCTCTTTCTGTCGCTCTCTTTCTCTCTCTCTTTCTGTCTCTCTCTATCTCTCTCTGTCTCTCTCTCTCTCTTTCTCTCTCTCTCTTTCCCTCTGTCTCTCTTTCTCTCTTTCTGTCACTCTCTTTCTCTCTCTCTTTCTGTCTGTCTCTCTCTCTCTCTTTCTCTGTGTCTCTCTTTCTCTCTCTCTCTCTCTCTCTCTCTGTCTCTCTCTATCTCTGTCTCTCTCTCTGTCTCTCTCTGTTTAAATGAGTTAAATTTAAAGGGAGAATTCTGTGCTGTTTACTTTGCATGGCATGTTCACACATGACAGAAATATTTACTGGGATCTAAATCCCTAACGCTGACCCCCCGCAGCCTGGCGTGCCCCCCCCATCCCCCCCGCCCATTTCTGATTTCTCAGATCAGACCATGCTGAGGCTCCTCCCCCCTCCTCCTGGTGATTAGCGGGCCGCGGCGCGCTGCAATAATTGGCACGGCCGGGCTGTCTGCCTCCATTAGACCCTCTCTGTCCTCCCAAATCAATTCACACCCCGACCATTCCTCTTCATTACGCCGCCGACCTGCCGATACCCACTTACACTCTCCAAAACTGTCTGAGCGCTCCGGCAGCTCCTCCGTCACCGCCAGCCCTCCGCCTGCGCCTGCGCCTGCGCCGCCTGCTGAGAGCCCCACTCATCTTTCAGTTCCGGAAGCCTGCGGTTGACTCCGGGCCTCATCCGGAGCTCATTTACCGTCTTCGTCTCCACACGTGTTAGGAATCAGGGCAGTGATATCAACAACTGAGCAATTTACTCATTATCTTCATCATTAATCGAGTCAGATCTGATTAGGACCGTCCACCCAGTGGTCACTTTATCTGAGAGCCTGCCTGGCTGGTCCTCCACTGTGGCCCTTTTTTTGGAAACACTGCCCATATTAGAGACGTTCATTTGTCAGTTTTGGACCACAGAGCTTCTGTTGCCATGATATTAACCATTTTCAGCATATCATCTTATACACTATGTGGACAAAAGTGTTGGGACTCCTGACCATTACACCAATAGGGACTTGAATGACGCTGTATTCAAACCCATGGACTTTATTCTGGAGTCGGTCCCTTTGCAGCTCTAACAGCTTCCACTCTTCTCTGAAGACTTTCCACCAGATTTTGGAGTTTCTGTGTGAATTTGTCTCCATTCATTCTGAAGCATTTCTGAGGTCAGACACTGATGTTGGAGGAGAAGGTCTGGATCACAATCTCCGCTCCAGTTCATCCCAAAGGTGCTGGATGGGGTTGAGGTCAGGGCTCTGTGTGGATCAGTCAAGTTCTTCCACACTGAACTCCTCCAGCAGGTCTTTATGGAGCTCGCTCTGTGCTCTGGGTGGTAAAACAGTTATCTGTCCACCCGTCAGAGAGTGTTTGATTGTGTGTGTGTGTTGCACAATGACGTAACATTAGAGCCCCCCCCTCTATAGATCTATGGGGCAGCACTATTTAATAGCTTTTAGAGCCCTAAGGGTTAGAGAAGGACTTTAAAGAGCATTTTACACTCAAGAATGCATGACTGATGGGTCAGAGATGGCCATAACAAAGGTCTCCTTAGATCGATTTTCTGCATAGAATGGAACTCTGATATGAATATTTAGAAGATTTGGAGAAACTAAACCATATATGGTTCTCTATAAATGTGCTACCTGTCTAATAATGAACACTGCTGGTCAGACAGTATCGGTGCGCTGGATCTGACTAGAGTTAGCTGCAGTGCTGCAAACTCTCCACAAAGACAGGAATACAGACGTGTGTGTGATCTCTCTCCAGGGCTCGACCAAGTCTCTGACGTACACCAAGCAGAGGAGCACGCTGCCCAGGTAACTCTCCCTCAGAGACATTGATCTTATCTGCAGCTTGGCAGGAGACCTCTGTGCTGGAGCCTTCAGGCCAGTTACTCTTTACAAACATCCTGGATTAAATCCCAGCATCTTTCCATTTGATCATAAATTTGTTTTATCTGTGGACTGAAATGAAAGCTTGTCCAGTTAATCTCTGCTGGCTTCAAGTGGGGATTAGTCCTCAGAGAAGACCAGCGGAGAGTCTTCACTGGTTCATATCAGAATAAGACCTGCTTAAAGCTGACTGTAGATCAGACGGTGGATTTCACAAGTGCAGTTTGGAAGCTGTGTGTATCGTCATTACTTTCTCTCTTCCTCTACCCCCCCATATCTCTCTCTCTCTCTCTCTCCCTCTCTCTCTCTCTCTCTCTGTATGTCTCTCTCTCTCTCTCTCTTTCTCTCTGTACCTCTCTCTCTCTCTCACTTTCTATCTGTCCATCTCTGTCTGTCTGTCTGTCTCTCTCTCTTTCTCTGTGTGATTCTCTCTCTCTCACTGTCTGTCTGTCTCTCTCTCTCTCCCTCTCTCTCTCTCTTTCTATCTGTTTGTCTGTCTGTCTCCCTCTCTCTGTCTCTCACTCTCTCTTACTTTCTCTCTGTCTCTCTCTCTCCCTCCCTCCCTCCCTGTCTCTATCTCTCTGTATGTCTCTGTCTTGGTCTCACTGTCTCTCCCTCCCTGTCTCTCTCTGTCTGTCTGTCTCTCTCTCTGTCTCTCTCTCTCTCTCTCTCTCTCTCTGTCTCTCTGTCTCTCTCTGTCTCAGGAGTTTCAGTGTGGACCGTGTGATGGACAGAGTGATGGAGAGACAGTATGATTTTGACCTCACCTACATAACCGAGCGCATCATCTCCGTCTTCTTCCCCCCTCTGCTGGAGGAGCAGCGCTACCGCCTCAACCTCAAAGAAGTGGCTTCCATGCTCAAGTCCAAACATCAAGACAAGTTTCTGGTCAGTAGCACTGCTTTCACAGTTCAGCATTTGGAACCGTGGGTCACTTGGTACCACAGACCACAGAAAGCATTCATTGGTTAAGAAGTAAAACCAAATAGAAAAACATCTTGTTGTCCACGTAACTGCATTTACATTATAAATGTAATAATTTTCTCAATATGGTAAAGTTGTCTTGGATGAAACCAGTCCGTGGTGCAACAGAGGAACCTCTGATTCAGAAGACCTCCTTTTGCAGTCCAGTCATTGTTTGTGCCTTTTACTGCTGTTCTTTTCAAAGATTTTTCAGAAGCAGATGATTCTGTGAAATATTTGATGCTTCTGGATAATTTTAGCAGGATCACCATTCATTTAGAGCTTCAGAACTAGCTCATGTCACAAGAGTGTTTCAGACTCATATAATTACAGTCTATTCATTGGTCCCCTGTATAACACACTGCTATAAACTGTGCAGCAACAGATGGAATCTAATTAGAAACTGTAAATGCAGATAAAATGTTGCAGTGTCTGTGTTTACGTAGGCTATTCTGTTGGTTATGACTGGGCAACCTTTCTCTGGATTCATTATAAACTATATGGACAAAAGTATTGGGACTCCTGACCATCACACGAACAAGGACTGTGATGGCATTTCATTCTAATCCATAGACTTAGACTCATCATCCAAAATGGAGCTCTAACAGCTTCTGCTCTTCTTGGAAGACTTTCCACAAGATTTTGGAGTTTCTGTGGGAATTTGTGTTCATTCATTCTGTAGCATTTATGAGATGCATTGGATGGGCTTGAGGTCAGGACTCTGTGTGGATCAGTCAAGTTCTTCCACACTGAACTCCTCCAGCAGGTCTTTATGGAGCTCGCT
>JBBJLR010058700.1:0-11432 GCA_037577145.1 Brachypetersius gabonensis
ACACACACACACACACACACACACACACACACACACACACACACACACACACACACACACACACACACATTCCTTCAGTCAGAGATGTGAGCGTGACAATCGGGAAATAACGGCTGTTAGTTACAGTAAATGCATTAGGCAGTGTATGCTGGAGTACAGGGAGGTGTGGAGGGACAGAGGAAGTGCTGGGATTAGCTGGCCTGGACACAGTCCCTCTCTCCCCCAGTAAACTGCCCAGATTTATAAAGCCCCAGGGGCAGTTCTGATATCTCAAACTCCCTGCCCTGTACCTCCAGCACTCCTGAGTTTAAAATAATCCTAAATCACAGTCTGACGGGCCACAGAGGGCTACAGCTCGGTCAAAAAAATGTATTCATTGTGTTTTTTCAAGACGAGTTGATGCTCTAATTTAACTAATTTGATCAACTTTCTTGGTTGCCCTGTTATGAACAGCTATACAGTGAAGACAAAAATCGAATTTATGCAATTTTGCACAGTCATAGTTACCCGATAACTTAACCGATCAACTAAGAGGTTTGTTGTTTTACAGTGGAGCTACAAGGCTAATGTAGCTAACCAGCAGATTAATGTGACTTTATAAAAAATTTATGCAAACATCAAGCCTAAGGCATCCTACATTTACCTTAAACCATAACACACTTGTTCATGTGGTTTTGACACTGCATTACATATTTATAGATATTGACAAAAGTGTGGAGATTTGGTCACGCAGTTTGGACAACGCTAACTGGTGTGCATTAGCTTCCATTATGAGTTAGATTAGCCTTGTAGCTCAACAGAAAAATGAAAGAAGCAAACTTCACACTCCAAACTTAGTGGATTGAAACTGTTTTTGACTGTTATATTCAGCAGTCCCTTTGTCCCTTGCTTTCTATTTACTAGCCACAACTGCCAACTGTTTCTTTTACACTTTAGGGAGTTTTTCCTTGCCACTGTCGCCGTCACCCTTGGCTTGCTTATCAGAGGCATTTCATTCACACACATTCATACACACACACACACACACACACACACACACACACACACACACACATTCATACACACAATTTGTTTCATTTTGTGAAGCTGCTTTGTGACAATGACCATTGTTAAATGCGCTATATAAATAAAATTGAATTGAATTGAACTTTAGATGTTTTAGTAGCTACTAAACGAGATATTTTACATGGACATTGGTTGCAATAAAATTGATTTATTTTGTATGGCAATTTTCAAAGATTTCTAATGGTATGTGGAACTGGGAGCAAATAGCTGAGGGGTGGGGCGTGAATAAATCTAGGTAATTACGCTAAATTACACTAAACAGTTATTCAGTTTCTAGTTTTGCAAAGGCTCAGACAAGCAATAACATATAAATCACATTGTACAAGCTAGCTGGCTAGCATGGGTTTTAGTTAGCTCATTTGCTAGATTAAATGTAGCAAAATGATAGCAAGACAATAGTTATCTTCACTTCAGATACAGTAATAAGCAGCAGTCTGTAAAAGTCAACATTTTAGGTGCTTTCTACACTAAATCATGGTGTTTTAAACACACTTGATTAAAAAATGCACATTCAAAATGTGTTGGATCATCAACACACATTGTTTCTTATCAAAGGAGAAAAACTGAGAGACAGTGATGTTTTGCATCAACATATTTTTTCATGAGCAGTTCTTCAACATATTGCAGTTTTCTTCAGGATATAACAGATTGCAGATAACTGTTCAGACTCTGGACAGATTAGACACTTATGTGATGGGTTGAATTGTGTTTGCTGGAGCAGGGGAATACTTTCAGGCCCCAACTCTGCCCAATCCCCTGCAGACTACTGTAACCTCCACCCCACCCCCCCACCACTGTAAGGCTGATGTATAGGGTTGGATTGCTGCAGCCTGTCCAGCTCCGGATATTCTCCGTGGCCTGCTTGATCTCTACTGCTCCCTCTAGACCCCTTTTACAGCAACAGGAAATGGGGCGTGCTACAGAGGTCACAACCCTCCCAGCTCTAATATATGAGTCAAGTGCAGCCCACCCCAATGGCAGAGAAAGTTCCGGGACCGGCAAGGTGCAGAAGGATGGGTTCGAGAAAGAAAAGGAGAGAAGGAGAACACATCTGTCAAGCATCAGCCATGTAACATCATTACACACACAGCAGCCATTCTCCGTCCAGAGCCACAGCTGGGTCTAATAGAGACCGGTCCAGAGACTACTGTACGACATTCAAACCGGCCTGACCTGCATTCAGGTCTGGGGAAACTTGTAATAAAGTCAGCTCTGCTCGAAAAGACCCGCCGAGTTAAAGCATCAGTATTCATAGAGTTCTCAAGAACTGTTTTTCAGCTAAATTAAATGTTCTTATAAACCTAAGAGCCCATATATGGCTATATGGCTAGGATAATGACAGCAAGACAATTATAACACTTTGCTGCTCATGGCAAGATACTGAATAAATGAAGAAACTGTTGGTTGAAAGATTAATGGAAATGCTTGTTACATATCAGTAGCTAGAACTGGCTGGCTTGCAGGTGACGGCACATGCAAGAAAAGCCCATCTTTGTTCAGGAGATAAGCATGTATGAATTTGAACAACCTGATTAGTATCAGCCTTATCAGTCATTTCAAACATATGTTTAAATCCTTAATGTGGCTTTTACTTTTGGGTTTATTGGTTTCTCCTCACTCAAAGAGACAGGGGCCTGATCTTGAATGAATAAATGCTCGGATGTGTTGCCAAGATGCCTGCCACTTTTCTATGAGGGCTTTGAAGATACCAAATATGTTTATGGTCAAAACAAGAGAGCCTGAAATGTCAGCCGAACAGTGGACAAAATATGATTTTCACATTTCAAATTATTTTCACTTAATCTGGCTATGAGGGCCCTGATTAATCATTTTGCTCTAAAAATGAACGGTAGATGTAGGGCACAAACACTTATAATATGTAAACAAAGTTTCAAAACATACCATTTTCAAAGGGATAAAGAGAGGTTGGAGAATAACCATGAGAAAATGTGTTTTTGTATGCAGGATAAAATGCAGAAGGCAAGCCCTTTAGTATAAGAAGATTTAATACCAAGACTGTAAACATTTTTAAATGAGGTAAAAAAAAAAAGGACAAAATAAGACAACACTGACAAGATATTGGTGCAAAAAAAATATAGCAACTATTTATAAGGAGGGAGGGGTGTAATGTGAGCTGTTCACAGTGTGTTTAATAGCAATTTGCCTGCAGCTTCCATATGATTAGTTTGTTAGGCAATGATTAACAATAAAGTTCCTGTTGCTAGGTTACAGATAAATAAAGTGGAGTGATGCTTTAAAACATGGGGTCAGGGTGACAGGTATAGATTATATCTCTGTCAGTCCTGTTCTATTATGCAACATATTTACAATATAATTTGTTTGCAAATAAAGCAAAGAATCCCTAAACATGGTTTTAAATTTGATCTTTTATATTGGCAATTTCCTGCCCAATAAAGGCAGTTCCAGCAGGTTAAGCAAAGTGGGTATTGTTACTTAGCAACTGGTGCTCATTGGAGCAAACAAACAAGTGGAACAAAAAAAACATGCTGTGATTATATTATGGCTAGAACACTTTTAACCAGAGTTCGTGTATTAATTCACTCTGATAGATGCATTCCGTTATTATCCAAGTTTTCCTCACTTTTTAAATGCATTTACATGTCTCCTCTTGCTCAGCTTAGTTGAAGTTAAAAGGAACGAGATCAAAAACAGGTCATCCAGTTGTGTCAGAGCTCATTTACCTATATCAGTCTTAAATGAGCTGTAACAAAAACCAAGAAATTCAAAGGAAGAAGAGGATCCAATCTACTTTGTTGAACTTTTGGTTAATGCTGACCTTAAAGCAAGAAAAAGCCCTTCTTTCACACTGGAGCTATGAGGCAACTGCAGCTAACAAGTAACAGTTTCTACCACAGAGCTTTCACATTTTATTTAGCTTTCTTTTATTGAATTACATCATTAAAAAACATCTATTGCCTTGATACTAAATCCTCCTACTTTAAAGGGCCCATTTCCTGAATTTTGCTGAAGCCCACTTTTTTTCACTGAGGCCCACTTTTTTTCACTGAGGCCCACTTTTGTGTGGTTTTGACCACAAAATTTAGATTTACATGATCATTTTCCAGGCTATTTTCATCACTTAGAAAATGATATGTTTTGTTTATGTACTAGCAGTGTCTGTCTTCCAGAATTCTTGAAGCCACAATTTATCAAGAAAAATGTTTATTTAGTTTCACACTGGATCTGCAACAAGTAACAGTTACAACCAGTTAGTAAAGTTAAAACTACTCGTCCAAACTGTCAGGCTCACCTGAAAAGTTACGTAATATCATCGCGTATATGGCGTATCTATTAAATTCTGCAAAACAACTTGGAAAAGCAATACAGTGGTACAGTGTTCTCTAAAGGCTACCTTGTGTCAGGACTGAGGTTACTTCTCTGGCTTCAGTAATAAAATCAGTGACATTCCTCATGTGTCCCCAGATTGATGTGTGTTTTCTATGAAACTTTGCTAGATGGAATCTCTGACTTATGTTTATGTGTTTTGGTGATGAATGGTACTTTGGCCATGGGATGCCAAACATATGCGTCAGGTTTTTGAAGCTGAATTTATGATATTATAATACTTGATATTTGTCCTTCTTCAGCTGTTTTTCTGTGAGGTAAATCCCTATTAATCACAGTGATCTACTGACACTGGACCAGCGTCAGGCAGACGTCACCTCCATTGGTTCCAGAATATTAATCAAGAGCTCAACAAAAGATCGCCTTCGACAATGGAACTCTTTCTGAGATTTGGCTTGAGTTCTCCACTTAAGTTTAGTATAATAAAAAAAAAACAGATGCATGTTTTGATATAAAATATAGCCAAACTCTGCCTAAAGTTTACTTTGTGTGAAACATACTCATTGAATTCCTCACAATGATTGCTAGAGAATGTTAATGAAGTCTTGTGGCAGAATCATGATTCTTGCCTATTATTACACTGCCTAGAATTCTAGTCTAGTCTTTACCCATTAAACTGCAGTTTATGTTGTTTTACTTTGTTGTCCATATATGTTCACTTGGGGGCAAAGTTTGTTCAAATAGCTCCTAGATAGGAAACTGTGATTCCAATGCTGATTTGATATTTATGATTTGCATTGAATCAGCATAGATCTCTGATTCATGGTTTGGCGATTGATTCAACCATACTGAACATTGATCCAGTGTTGATTTAGCAGTTTCCACTGGTGTTTAAATAGATGCCGATCAAATGTCAGTACAGAGGCTGAATTTACATTGAAACAGTGTTTGCTCTGTAAATGTCCAGTGTTAATTTAATATTGAATGTATATTACTTACAAAGCATAACACACTTTACTAATGCCGTCCTCGTGACTTTAAATGGCTTTACATAAAAACATAAATGCTACATACAGAATGCTGAAGTTCTGGTCACTGCATGAATGCAACTTTTTCAGGTGAAAAAGTAAAATGCGGCTTCATCTATCCTGTTGCATTTTGGATAAATGTCTTAAAGAACCCGGACTGCACATTAGCAGGTGGAGTGACCATATTAGCATACTGTGCTGATTTTCTAGATCAACTGCAGCAAGAAAAAAGTCCCTGCAAGTTAGTGATCAAGTTATCATTGGCTATGTGCTAATATTTTAGATATACTCAGCTTAATGTTAATTAAAGTGTGTTCTGTAATTAGCCTACTCTGTTTCTTAAGGCATACCTAGGCTTTCCATAATTCAAAGGTATCACATTGGTTTCAGGACCAGTTGCAGGCAGTTCAATTGGCAAAAAAAACACCCTGGACAAGTTGCGAATCCAGTGCAGGTCTATTTAAAATGGTACATCATGGTGAGCCAAAAAAGAAAACATGCTCACTTCTATTAGAACCATCTAAAAAGCTAGATGTCTGCCAGCGTTTGATGGGCAGTGTGTTAATGTTCTTTCAGTGTCCATATATCACAGCCTGTATTGCCAGGTTGATGAAATGTTAATATGGATTTGACCTTGCGGGGCTGGCCTTGGCCATTTGATAGCCAAGAAGAGGCGACTGCGGGTGTGAGCTGAAAGTTCCCGAGCCTGACCTCACCATGACCTCTGTTTGTTTACACAGATTGGTGGGACCCTCTTTGAAACCGACCCGCCCACCCCCTCCCACATTCAGTCCACTCCTAAAATCTACTGTGGCTCAAACAGGTCAAGCATTTGTGCAAAAAGTGCTATGATCCCAAATGTTCTCATGAACCTATAATGAAAAAACATGTGCATCATTTCCACATGAGTAAAGAAATGCATTGTCAGAGTAATTTCAGTACACTACATTTTTTCAGTACACTGCACCCCAGGCGTCCCTCTTTGGTGGCAGCCCACTGTTTCACTTGGTGAATGGGTTAAAATGCAGAGAAAGAATTTCACATTGTTCAAATTGCGCTGTGGTGTGTTCACACGTGACTATAACATTTTGAAAGTGCAGGGGCTTATTGTTTTGTGTTTTTTTTTATTGAGAAATTACTAAACCTTGCTGAAATAAACAAAATTTACATCACAATAATATGAACAGTGAATAACCAAACAGTTTTTATCTGTACTTATGTCCATAATTATAGAAAACATTAAGGCATGAAGTGTTAGAACCAGATTAGCAAGTCTTACTTAACTTAGATGGAGTTGATTGTGTGATCATTTAGACAATGTAGCTAATCCATATTTCTCTTTAGCTACATTAGTTAAAACTGTGTAAATCTAAAGGAGTAAACTTGGCTGATTGACTTGATTTAGGTAAGGCGGTAAACCAGGTGAATCTGTTAAATCTGCTTAAATGGAAATGTAAGGGTCTCACTAACACTTAAAAAACTATATTCTCTATCCTCCTCCCTCTTTGCTTTGGTGTAACAGACTGTGCTCCCTGTATGCCCTTTTGCCCTTTGAGGTCTTGTCTGAGTAAAGGCTGATACTGATCCGGGGTCAGAGGAGGCACACAGCAGGGATGGAGCTCAGGGGAACGCACCAAAAACAGCCACTTCACCTTTCTCCAGCTTTATTTACTCGTGATGCATGGCCCGTGAAATGGCTGATATTATGAACTGCAGTTAAAGTAGTGGATCTCTGTGCAGACAGATCCAATTACAGAACCCTAAAGGAATAGCGCAGCAAAAAAAAAATCCACATTGTCCCTCTCATGCCCAGCAACGTTTGATCAGTTTAGACATGTTTGGTGTTTGCCTCTTTAGTTTTTAACTGCAGCATTAGGACTAATGTAGGTAACATGTAATAGAAATCCTCTCACACTGACCTCAGACTGTGTTAAAGGGTCACGTAATGTGTGTTAAAATGCTGTGCATCATCTCCCGCCGAGGACTGCTACCCTGGAGCTGCCTCATCACTGTGGTGACATCAAATTCATGTATCAGTATGATCAAAATGTCATAATACACTACTGACCTTTATAAATCAAGCAATGGCTATAAAAATAGCAAAATGACTTCGAAAGTGGAGATTATTAGCAACAAACAGTCAAGCTGGACTAATAATACTTCTGTATCATCATGGCCAAAACAGAAAGACTCAAAGGGGCTTCTGTCCTCAGACCATGGGTCAACTTAACCAGAACATGCCCCCCCTCCCCTTAAGGGACTGATACAGCACTTCAGGGTGTCATACTATGTCCATCGTCCTATTTCATATTCATCGTCATTTTTTATATCTGTTATATTTCCTAATGTTACATTACTTATTATTACATTTCATGCTGCTATACTGCTATACAGGTCTTCACTTCTGTTTGCATTGCTGTGCTAATATGGCATGATGCACTTTAATATGATGCACTTGCTTCAGTTATAATATACCTTAAACTTAAAATACTCTAATTTAGCTTTCATATTTTACCTTTAACTTGTTTAACTTGTTCCTTGTTTAATGTACGATGTGGCATCATATTATCCTCAATTCACCAGCATGATTGACTGTTTTTGCCTGGATTAAAGACTGGTAAAGACTGCATTACCACCTCCAGTGTGCTTTTCTTATTGATACCTTTACTACGTCATGCCCAATATCACTTACTTAATAATTATTGAACTCAAACAAATTAGGAGTACGTTAAACATAAGTTCATTTCATTCTAACTCCTCTTACATGACTTGTCTTGAAAAAGGAGGAGTCTGTCTTCTTCTGTCTTTTGTGGTTTTATGCATCCTCAATTGTGTAGACCAAAATAACAATAGCAGTTTGAGCAAGAGACAGTCCAGAAACACTTCATTACTCAGTTACAGGGTTTAGTTACTCAGATTTGTAATACTATTAAACTAGCTAAATGAATAAATAAGCAATTTCCTCTGGGATAAATAAAGTTTTCTGATTCTAAAATGCCATTCATTAGCTACCTGACTCGCCAAGCCAGCCACCTTATTTTGGGTTATTTTTCCATAGCAAACTTTTTACATAGCCTAATGCAGTATCGCTTCATAACCCAAACATATATGCATTAAGTACCTATTTGTAGTAATAATTCCCCATCTGAATCTTCATTTTTGTCTGTGGTAATAATTTGTCAATCCTAATGAACATATATACACATTTACATTCACATTCAAGTTTACTGCATTTAGCAGAATCTATCATTTAAGAGCTGCTAGCAGACTAAGATTCTTCTGGACACACACACTTACTCACATACAAAGTATTTCTTGATTGATTAGCTGAGACAGGTACTGTTGTGGAATCTTTAATAAACCTCAGAGAGAGACTTCAAGATGTTAACAGAAACGTTTAGTCCATATCATACAGCTCTAATAGTGTTTCAGTCTTCCTTCTCACTGACTCACAGTGCTTTACCCTCTAACAACAGACCACACAGTGAGTAGAGGAGGGTTTTTTCAGCTTTTGGGTGTCATTTTGAGGGTGACTGGTTAATTTGTTGTTTCACACTGTGTGTAATGGTGTGTGTGTAAGTGTGTGAGGACAGAGCTGCCCTCCTACTGGTCCTCTACTGACCCTCTCGGCTCAGGGCACCCAGACAAGTGGGGTGCACCACACACGAAGACTTTCTGCAGATACACACACCTACAACAGTGCAGTGTCTCACAAATTTTAAATGGAAAGAAATTGCAGGTTTGTATTTTGTCTGTATCACAAAGTACCTTCTTCATGCAAGCAAAATAAAAAGAGATTTACATCTAAATTACTTGAAAACAACAATATTTTCTGTAAATCTGTAAATCAAAAGGTTAAGTCATTGAATTCCAACCTGAGAGTCACTCTGGCTTATTTATTTATGTAGCAGATCATGCATGTTAATGAACCCAAATGTGCCAGTGTTAAAGGCAAATGTGCACGAATTAGCCGACTGGCAGAAAACCTGACCAAATTTACTCTAAACAAAGAATTACACTCTAAACAAAGAAATAAATATCTCATCAGAAATTACTAGATACAGATGTGGACAAAATTTTTGGTAGTCTTCCACAAAAAAGCCCCACAACTATCTCTTGAAACGGACTTTGCTTCTTGCTTGATTTTTGATTCAGTGGAACATTTTACATAATCAAGTGGATGAAAATGCCATGGACAAATATTCATGGTACCTATAACTTCATATTTTGTTGCACCACTTTTAGCAGCAATCACTGCCGACAGAGTTTGGCCCTTTCTTCCTGAGCAACTGCTCTCAGGTTTGAAGAGGACCTTCTCCATGGTGCCTTTTTCTGATCTTTCCATAGATGTTCAGTTATTGAGGATTAAGATCAATGCTCAGATGGGGCCATTTAAGTCATTCTTGAATGCTTTAAGCTGTGTGTTTTGGGTCATTATCCTGTTGGAGGACCCATGACCTTCGACTGAGGCTGAACTTTCTGATACTTGGCAGTATGTTTTGCACCAAGATGCCTTAATAGTCCTAACACTTCCTTGTTCCCTGCCCAGATACAGCAAAACAGCTCCAAAACATGGCCGAGACCAGAGCTGGACAGGATAATGAACCAAAACATTGGACCGGTAGGCCGATGGTAAAAAAAACGGACAGGTCATTTTGGGCCGGCGCGGAATCCCCTCATCAGTCCAGAGGGCATTCTACCAGAAACTTTACAGCTTAACAACATTCAAATTTCAGTCTGGCTTTTTTATGCTTTTCATTCAAAAGTGGAGTCCTCCTGGATCTTCTTCCATGGAGCCCATTATATTTCAGAAAGTGATGGATAGTGCGAACAGGCAATAATGTACCTTGACCTTGGAAATCAGCATTCAGTGGTTTTTGATATTTATTTTTCTTGGCACTTTGTCTACCATTCACACTATCCTTCTGATCAACCTTGAGTTACATTTCCTGAGAGGCTACAGTCTCAAGGACCTTACACTTTTGAATAATATTTGGAACTGTAGCCAAAGGAACGTTGGACATAGCCTTCACCTTTAACATGGTTATCTATTCATTTCTTTCTGAGCTCGTTGGACAAGCTCTCCTTCGCTTTCTCTGGTGTAGCTGTAGTTTGAAACATGACCATTATGCAATTGATTATATTCCTTTTTAGTTGTAACAACAAATCTGTCCAGGCTATTTTAGAATATCTTTGTAAACTATATTTTCACACTTTTCTTGGATTGCTTTATCACATACTGAAGGCAGGCAAGTATACATAAGACAACAGCTTTTCAATTTTTTGCTTTTTGTCATGTTTTCGTGATGTGTTCAGGAAGTGAAACACTTACAGGAGGTACCCATGAGGCTTTATTTGTAGCAACAGAGCCAGGATACGAAATCCAGTGAGTGCTGAAGAAGGAAATAAATGGGGAAACAGGAGATGCCAGGCTCAGATGGCCGGTGGTGTGACACGTGAGGCACGACCATTTCTGAATAAAGCATTGTTTCGAACAGCTGTAAGAGTACCAACAAATGGGTTCACATATGTATTTTGTACAAAATATCGAAAAAAAAATAGCGGGCGTATTTTTAACACATTTTAACATACATTATATATATAATGTCATTTAATACATTTTAACACAAATGAATATTATAACAAACATACAGCACATTTTCTCAACTTCAGAAATAAACTGAGAATGAATTTAAAAAACAGAGTTTCCAGTTTTCAGAAATTGTTCTGCTCTCAGGTGCAACAATGATACTCTGCACTTAAATAACGCACGCTGTGATTCCACAGACCTGTGCTTGCATGCCTCTGTGTGTGTGTGTGTGTGAGTATTGCTACCAAACCAGCAGCAAAAACAAGCCCACCCGTTTGCAGTGTTTCACCTCTGTGCCCCCCACAGTGATTAGCAGTGTGTTTAATTTGCTTTAGCACCAGGGATGAGATGTGTTACTTTTGCTTGATCTCTCTCTCCCTCTCTCTCTCTCTCTCTCTCTCTCTCCCTCTCTCTCTCTCTCTCTCTCTCTCTCTCTCTCTCTC
>JBBJLR010058711.1:0-11432 GCA_037577145.1 Brachypetersius gabonensis
GCTGGAGGTAGGATTCGAACCTGTGACCTTTTGGTCCGGAGGCAAGTATCCTACCACTAGGCCACCACCACCCATATTAATTGTACAAACAAACAGTACAGACAACAAATGCAGCATGAGCAACAAGCACAAACTTATATGAGCAAACATACAAATCACCAAAAAATCAATGAAATAAAATATACAATAACATTACGATATGAAGACTTTTAAAATGTTATCATTATAATGTTATTATACTGCAATTAAAAGGTCATTGTGACAATATTATTGCATATTATAATATAACAAAGATTATTATAATGTGTCTTGTATGAGTTGCAATCACAGTATTATAAAAGGTTATATAAAGCGCTGAGTAAACAAAAAAAGCACACAGAAAGCAAGATAGGTGCAGCTGTGTTTGAGATCAAACACAATATAACACGTTTTCTGCATTGTTTCCTTTTCTGCATTTGTTCTAAAGATGTAAAGCAGTGAGACAACTCATTGTACAGAAAGGCAATGCTGTTTTACACTCCTTCTTACTTGAAAAACTCTGTCATCAGTAAAACTGCATTGATAAGTAATTCATATTTTTTTACTCTAGGTTCATCTCCGGAACCCACATATGGGCTACTCTAAAAATCAAATAATAACACTCATGCTGTTCAACTCATTTAGCCTTATTAAAATAAGGTAGATCTGTATCTATAAACCTTTGTAGGGGATAAAATGTGTCATGGTTATTATTATTGGTGTTGTTTTTAATGTTGTTATTGTTGTTGATGGTAACAACAACAATAAAATAATCCTGACAACAATAACTTTCATATTGCTGTAATTTGCTTTTATATCATATTGCTACATAACACATATTACTATATTACATACATCACATAGTAGTATATTGCTACATTTCATGCACAATAGATGACAAGTACCACTGTTACTGTTACTGTTCAATGCAAGTTAACTGACATTATACAGACAGACTACAGTATAATGACCAATAAATGCAGCATCACAGTTGAATGAAAAATGTCCAACTGAAGCACAGTAACAGTTAAAAAAGTTTGCAAACATTTTGCTTGAGGTATTAGACATGAATGTTCACAATGTGCAAGTCATCCTAGGAGAACTGAGTTGAGTGTATTCACAGTGTATTCACAGATACATCATTAAAACGTATAGAGAGCAACAAGCGAGTCCCCGGTGGGAGGGGGAGGATAAATATGGTATTAATTCTTAGTGTTACAATGCTTTCCCCACCAGCTGGTGCATGATGACATAATAAACACTCTGGATGTTTCAGAAGTGAACAAATGTCACTACACTTCAGTCAAAGTATATGAGAAAATGAGGAAATTGTATTTTAAATGATGTGCCATGCAATAATAATGCAAGAATATCCATTTTGATTTCAGGTTAACTTTAACTGAGTCAGTTTGCATTGACATCCACATAATGAGGAATGAGCTATATGCAATATGCAATAAGCTTGGGGCTTTCAGGGGTTAGGAAGTTAAAAGTTCCCTAAAGTCCTAATAAGCCTCATTTCACTGGCCTTTGTTCCACAAACACACGTGCACATGTGCAACTCACTACAGCGATGGCCCACTCATGTGCAATGAAATGGAAAAAGTGCAGGACAGCAATAGTCCAGTAGTGACCTCTTTCTCCATTACAGCTGTCTGCTTTAAATCCTGTCTTTTATCATCATAGCTCATCATTTAAGGTCATTTATGCTCCTTAAGAGACCTCAGCATTTCTGTGTCAGTTTCTATATCTGCACGGTAAAGCTGTAAAACAAACAGACGTTCTTTAAAGAGCTAAAAGCAGTTGAAAAGTTTGTGTTTGCGTTTTCAGGGCAGAAATAGAATTTATTTGGGCCTGGGAGGAGAAAATAGTTCCAAAACAGGGTCAACATTTTATACAGACAGTGGGTCTAAATCAGGGGTGTACAGACCTGCACCCTAGTCCTAGATTCAACTATCATCGCACTTTAGAGTCTGCCATGCTCCCAACAAACCTGATACTACTAATCAGCTGATTGATAAGCCTTTCTTGCGCTGAGATGGCTGGAGAACATTAAACTGTGCAGGGTAATGAAGGCGTCTGGATAAAACTTAAAATAATATACTATGAACTCTTTCAAATTTTTACAACGCTGTAAGTTGTGATGATGTGTAAAATGTAAATACAGAACAGAAGACAACATATCAAATGTTGAACCTGAGTATTTATTATTTTATGAAAAATACAGGAATATGCTCATATTGAATTTAGTGCCAGCAACACATTTGAAAAAAGTTGGGATAGAGGCAACAAAGGAACACACAGCTAATTTGGTTACTAGGTAACAGGTTAGTAACATGTAGACAAAAGTATTGGGACTGACCAGTCCAGCAACAGAGACTTTAATGACATTGCATTCAGATACATAGACTATAAAATGGTGTTGGTCCCCCTTTGTAGCTATAAAAGCTTCCATTCTTCTTGGAAGGCTTTCCACAAGATTTTGTAGTTTCTGTGTGTCCACTCATTCTTTAAAGAGTGTCAGCGAGACGCTGATGTTGGACGAGAAGGTCTGGCTCACAATCTCCGTTCCAGTTCATCCCAAAGGTGTTGAATGTGGCTGAGGTCAGGGCTCTGTTTGGGCCAGTCAAGCTCTGCTGTGACCAAACTCACCCAGCCATGTCTTTATGGAGCTTGCTTTGTGGACTGGGGCACAATCATGATGGAATAGAAAAGGTTCTTCCCCAAACTGTGTCCACAAAATTGAAAACATGGAGTTGTGCAAAATGTCTTGGTATAGTGAAGCATTACGATCACCATTTATTTGATGTAAGGATCCAAACCCTGACAAACAGGTATGTCCCAATAACTTTGTCTATATAATTTGTCAACTGCCTTGAGCTTTTGAACCTGTTTCAGTGAAAAGCTTGGACACAGCGTCCCCACGTGGACTCAGTCAGAATTGGAGGTTCACTGGAAGGACACAACAGATAATAAAACTGAAAAAACTGATTAAAAGTATACAAATAGATAAAGATATATATATATTTACATCATGTCATATATTAAGATATCATATATTCTAATTTGGATTCTAGTCTCTTTGTAAAAAAATATCTTGTTTGCTTTTATTCTACATTTTATTCTACGTTCTAAATGATAAAATCGGTAAAAATAAAAAGTAAATAATGATACATTGATCTTTAATGAAAACTCCAGTCCCTCCGATTCGCTTTGTGTGAACCTCTATAATAAAACAGTATAACAAAATATTACCTTTAATGCTTATTAGTGTTTATACGTTTAGATATGAATCGTATATTATGTGTCATTTATAATATACAATATTATGTAAAGGTAGTAAATACTGCGTATAGTTTAGTACAGGGCTATTCAACTACAATAGCAAGCGGGCCGGATACGAAAGTCACTGGGGGTTCGGGGGCCTCAGAATATCGTGCTGTCCAGGCGGGTGGGGGTGATTTCGCGCCGGGTCCGGTTTAGTATACAGTGAAGTATATGATATAGTATTTATAGTTTAAGACATTACGTATTGTCTAGTGTATAGACCATATGCTACATGGACAAAAGTATTGGGACATACCTGTTTGTCAGGGTTTGAGCCGCTTACCTTCAGTGAAGGGCAATTTTAAATCCTCAGCTTTCCGAGATATTTTAAATAACGCCACGCTTCCAACTTTGTGGACACAGTTTGGGGAAGAACCTTTTCTATTCCAGCATGACTGTATCCCAGTCCACAAAGCAAGCTCCATAAAGACATGGCTGGATGAGTTCGGTGTAGAAGAACTTGACCGGCCACACAGAGCCCTGACCTCAACCCCATCCAACATCTTTGGGATGAGATTGCGAGCCAGGCCTTCTCGTCCAACATCAGTACCTGACCTCATAAATGCTCTACAGAATGAATGGACACAAATTCCCACAGAAATCTTGTGGAAAGTCTTCCAAGAAGAGTGGAAGCTGTTACAGCTGCCAAGGGGGACTAACTACGTATTAAAGTCTATGGATTTTAATGCAATGTCATTAAAATCCCTGCTGGTGTAATGAGCAGACGTCCCAATACTTCTGTCCACACAGTGTAGTTTAATAAGGCGTGTGGTTTGTTGTGTTAGGATTTATTTTAATCAGTAATGGAGAACTCTGCTGGCTGTCGCAGTTTTAGTCGGAACATTTATATCGCCGGACCAGCCTTGACCAATAGGCGCTAAATTTGATTTCCACCTGCATTCCGGCTATAATAATAATAATAATAATAATAATAATAATAATAATAATAATAATAATAATATAAGATAAGATAGTCCTTTTCATTGTTACAGCAGCAAAGTAGACAGAACAAGAGAAGAAAGCTGAAGCAGCATAACTGATAGAATAAAAGCTATTTATGTCATAATATAGATAACAGTAATAATAATAACTTGGAATGCAGCTACAGGGGACTTCTACTAAATAGGATTTCTCAGTTAACTTTAGCTGTCAGTTTACTTTTTTCAGCTCCTTTTCCTTTTTCAGTTTGACTCTTGCCTTAAAGTTATGGCACTAAACTCAGAAATGCTGCTTTGTGGAACAGGCACATGTTTCTTCAAATTCTTTGTGTTTTACAATTAGGAGGTTTCGGTTCAATCTAGATTCTAGAACGTCAGTCAGTAAGATAATCTTCAAAAGAGCTGCATTTTGAGATGTCAAAAGTAATTTGGTAACAATCCAATGGCCATTATATAGCTGCATAACAATTTAGGAATGTGGTACATTCCTTTTTTTAAGAATTATTCAACAAATAAATGACTGATCTTGTCAGTTAATGATTAAAATAGTCAAGGATTCAAGGATTCAAAGATGTATTATCATATGTCCATAGTACAATGAAATTCTTATTAGGATGTCCTCTTTGCAGACTAGACAAAAACAGACATTAATAACAATTCTAAACATAAATTCTATCTACTCTAACATACTATTAACAAAGTGACTAGAAATAAAGTGCAAGTGTAAAGGTAGTGTTGATAGTTGTAAGCAGCTGTAGCTATGTTTAAGTAGTATTGCATATGTGTGTTGAATATAGAATATAAATATAAACACATCTCTATGTTCCAGATGACAACAATCCAGCATATAATTCATTAAATGATGTACATGTTGTAAGGAAAATGCGAAAATATCAAATGAAACCTGTTCTAAATCCTAACATAAATAAAAAAGCAAACATTTTTGCTAAACAATCAAAAACTGCTGTTTAATTTAAAATTCAGTCTGCAGATCCAGGTTTATGGGCTCGTTTTTTTTTTTTTACATTTTCTTCTGTGAAAACTATCAGTGATAAAAGACTAAACAGTCAGATAATAGTAAGAAATTCAACAAATACTGTAGTGTAATATGTACATCATCATAAACAACATGTCAAAGTATGACCAAAATATTGATGTAAACAACGCAGTGAATGATCCAAAAGACATTTAGTTATTCATTATTTAATTCATTAAAAGGCGCACAGTTTTTAAGAAGTCACAAAACTGCGAAAATGTGAAATAAAAGGGCTGTAAAAAATGCCATAAAAGGCAGTTAAACAATTACACAACACACATAATCCAGAATATAATTCAGTAAAATGTGAAAATATCAAGTACTAAATAATGAAATAAACCAAAAAGCAAGTGTTTTTGCTAAAAAATTAAATAGTACTGTTTTATTTACAGTTCATTCAGTGGATCCAAATCTATGGGCTCACTTTACTAGGCTATCAGTGAACCTGAGAAAATCAACCAATCAGAGCACAGCAGGGGCGGAGTCACCGTGCCGCCGTGACCCGGATGTTGTGAATGCGAGTGTGTGGGAAAGTGTGTGTAGCGGGGCTGCTGTGTTTTTATTACTATTTTTCTTTACTGAATTGTTGTTATTGTTTGTATAATTCTTACTGTTCCTGCCATGGCTTCGCGCTCATCCTCCCCTGACTCTGAAGGCTGTGAGCTGCAGGAGGAGTTCGAGAGCGCGGCGGACCGAGTCAGAGAGCTCGCGCACTCCGCGCCTCGAGACAAACTGCTCTACCTGTACGCGCGATACAAACAGGTGAGAGACCTTACCGCACCTTACCACACCTTACTACAACGTACTGCACCTTACTACACCCCACTGCACCTTACTACACTCCACTACATCTTACTACACCCCACTACACCTCACTACAACTCACTGCACCTTACTACATCTTACCACACCTTACTACAACTCACTGCACCTTACCACACCTTACTACAACGTACTGCACCTTACTACACCCCACTACACCTTACTACATCTCAATACACCCATAACACCTTAATGCACCTTACTATACATTACTACACTTTACCACACCTGACTATACCTTACTACACCCAACTACACCTTAACTACAACTCACTACACCTTACTAAACCCACTACACCGTCGCTACACCTTACAACACCCCAGTATACCCTAATACACCTTACTATGACTCGACACACCTGACTATACCTTACTACACCTCACTACACTTTACTACACCTTACTACACCGACAACACCGCCGATACACTTTACTACGCCTTATTACACTTTACTATACTTAACAACACCTCACCACACTTTACTACAACCAGTCTACCCTAATTCACCTTACTACGACTCACCACACCTTGATATACCTTACTACATCTTACTACACCTCACTACACTTCACTACACCTCACTACACTTTGCTATACCATACTACACCTTGCTGCAACTCCCTACAACTTACTACACCTCACTACAGCTTTCTACACCTTACCAGACCTTGCTACACCTTTATGCACCTTACTATGCCTCACTACAGCTTAATACACCTCACCAAAACTCACCACATCTCTTTGCATCCCACTGTGCCTCACAATTTCTCACTACACCTCACTACACCTCACTACACCCCACTGCACTACACTGCACCTTGCTGCCACTGCTCTACCTGTATGTGCGATACAATTAGGTAAAAGAGACAGGAATAGTCTAAACCTTACTACACCTTACTTTACTGATAACTACACCTTAATACACTTGATACCTTAATACTACACCAATAACTACAACATACTACTCTTTACTACACTGTTAATGACACCTTACTACTCCTTACTATACTTCTTACAATGCCTTGCTGCACTAATTACTACACACTACTACACTGATAACTACACCTTACTACACTGATAACTACACCTTACTACACTGATAACTACACCTTACTACACTGATAACTACTCTGCTCTTTCCTCAATTCACTAATAACATAAGTAAAGTCTAAAATTAGATATGAATGTAAAGTGTCCCAGAACTTTGCGTGTGTCAGTTTAGATGTACAGTTGCTGTAGCCAATCTGTTGCTGCATAGTGTATCGCCTCTCCCTACCCTCTCTACCGCATTCACATCTGGTCAATAGTAGATGGTTCTTGGGCAGCACGGTGGCACAGTGGGTAGTGTTGTCACTTCCCTGGCTGCATGGCCAAGAGTCTTTTCTATGTGGAGTCTCTCGCTGGGTTCTCTGGTTTCCTTCCACAGTTTAAACTCAGGCATGTCAGGTGAATTGGGGCTACTACATTGCCACACACTGTTTGTGTATGTGTGTGCCTGTCATATCTGTCCTTGTTACACATCATTCAGTTGATCATCATTCTTTAATCACTAACATTATATTCAACATGCTTAGAAAAGCATACCCTGGCATGATTTTCCCCATACGGCATCCAGGTCAACCATCCAGAAATATCCAGCCAAGAGCAGCTCTGTGGTGAGAAACTGTGCACTGATAATAGAGAGAATTAATGAGATCATTTGGGAAAGAGCTGTCCACTAGTAATGTGGAGCTACAAGGGAAAGGTTTCTAATAAAGTGCCCTATGAGTGTATGAGATTGACCTTGTTGGGCGTTGTGTGAAAATTGAAATGTCACAGAGGCGAAGAGAGGAATGTAAATTTATAGTGAAGTAAACATGCAATGATGTTTCAGTTCAGAAGACCTAGAATAAATCAACTTGAGTTAAATTATCAGTCTAGGTCCAATAACTCCTTGATTGCTCCCTAGAAGATGGGTGGAACTTCGGGATAAGAACTAAAGTGTTGTGTTCTGTTCTTCTCTGTTTGGATTCTTTTGGTCTAAAATAAAATGCTAAAACTTCAAAGTGAGACATGTGACCAACAGTAATGAACTGCGTGTACCCAGGAAAATTAAATTGAAAACCATGAAGCATTTTTAAATTCACCTCTTGGAGGGCCTCATAGACAGTTGATGAGTTAGAGCCAGGGTGTTTAAATCTTAAAAAGAAAAAAATACTCATAACCATGCAGTACTGTGGGACACTAGCCGCAGGATGAAAAACATTGAAGTAAATGAATTTGAAACTAAAGTGCAAAAATTGTAGACTCTGTAAGTCATAGTAAAAAGAGAACTAACAAGAATACAGTGAACCCCAGCTTAGTCATGGTTCAGCAGTTGCGATGATAGTCTCTCACAGATTTTTTCTAGGAATCGAACAAATAGTTGTTCGCGGAAACCCCCGCACCTACGCAAAAATCTGAAGATATCCTCCACATTTTTTTTTTGCTTTTTTGATGTCAAAGTCACCTGTACCCAGAGGCGGGAGGTTTGAAAGTAGCCAATATGGGAACATTATTTATTTTTCCTTGCTGCTGATTGGCTGCTGCCCTGTGATGCTGCAGTTCAGGATTTCCACCATGGAGCATCTCAAGTGTTCTCGTGTTTTTTGTTGTATTCTTCTTAAAGCCCTGTGTTTTTATTAATGTATAATGAAAGAATTAATTGCTGTTATTACCCTGCTTATACCAAAGAAAACAACAGAGCATTCCAAACAAAATGTGCGTGCATGAATTACAGTACAGTCTGTGCAGGGTAACGTCTGTATTTTCATTCCAGCACTGCGGGATACAGCAGTTCAGTGTAAATGGTACAGTACAGAAACGGGTTTGCCTTTGCATTTTATTTAAGGGTAAAGTATTAAGCTGAATTTAAATTGCAATTAAAAAGATTTGAGAGCATATTTACACTATAAAAATAAACATTTTTAGGCATTTTGCATTTACCACCTCACATATTCATGGATTTTCACTATAGGTGGGTGCTCTACATCCCTAACAAATTACTGTAACATAATTTGTTAGGGGTGGAACAATACACTCAATTCACGGTAATCTAATTCACAGTAACTTTTGTTGTGACATTTTTGCAAAGTCATTATTCTTACACACCATGTTGAATCTTAATGACATGTTTTATATCTGTGCATATGTTTCGTAGGCCAAAGTTGGAAAATGCAACACGCCCAAACCAGGTTTCTTTGATTTCGAAGGTCAAAGAAAATGGTAAGTCATTGCTTTTATTTTAATATTTAAAAATCTAATACTGTCAGATCAAAACTCATATCGAACTGAATTGCTTACCACCAATCTATGTTACCAATGCCACTGATGCCAATTTGGTTGCTATAAATTGTGTAATGTGACATGCCTTCATAGTTCTGAGCAGGTAGAAGCTCAGTATAGCTACTGTTGAATTGTATTAACATTTATGTAGTTATTGAACGTCACATTAGTTTGAGAATCATGTAATATTGCCATTCAAACTCCTCACATTTAAAAGCATCAAAATTATTGTAAGCCTGAATATGTAAACCAGATTTTAATAAAGGTGGTAGCTGTTTTATATGAACTTTTACAGCATTTGTTAGGTTTTGTGTCTAGACCAGCACCTAGTGGTTGCTTACTGGGTTCACTACAGGTGCAAATGTCTTTGTTTATAATTCTTTTCACACTGAAAATATTGTGGGAAAATACAAAAAAATATATCTTCCTATGTCCCATAGAAGAAAGAGATCCATGTGAAATATCTTTATCAAATGCATTTAAAAATGACAGAAATGTATTTTTGTTTAACATTTGTAATGTATTTTGAAATGAAAATGCATTTGTGTCTCACCACCATGGCTTAGCAGAAAGGCAGTTAATGCATTAGCAAAGTAAAAAATAAGATCAACCGAAAAAGCAGAACAAAACTGAAATGTTAGCTTCCAGGTAATATACATTACTCAGTAAGTGCTAAATCATCAAGAACAAACTGTCAGTCAGGGGCTGCAGCAGCAAATGGGCTTTATCTGATGGCCGCTGTAGCACTTGAGTTAGTGTATTAGCAAATAAGATCAACAAAAAAGAAGAACAAAGGCTGAAACGTTAGATTCTAGGAAACTTGCTGTGTTCAGTAAATGCTAAATCATTCATTTCTGAAAAACAGTTGCAAACTGTGAACTGGACTTGGGCGATAGTGTGGAGCTTGTGAAAATGTTGGATAGCAGGCTGACAGCTCAACACATTTCAGGACGTCTGTCTGCCACTCCATCGCCTGTCACTCAACTTCACTTGCTCAGATTTGAGTCTTTATCCTCTAAACTCATGTGAGTGGGGCATTCGAGTGGCTGGAATTAAACTTGTTCCCTAGGTTCCGAGGTCTCTCCAGGTTTCTCCAAACATGAGATCAGCTTTCAGCTAATTCATTATTTTCATTTGGGCAGTTGTAGCAATTTCATGATCCACATAATGTGAACAGGGTAAGCACACTCACGCTTCCTATTTAACATTTAAAAAATATTACTTGTTACTTGTTAATGAGGATTTTTGATTCCAGCTAGATGCATTTCACTTGCCAACTAGGCTCTCTCTCCGACACACATTTTTAAGGCAACTTAACCATTCTCTCTTACCATTCTTATTACCTCCTGCAGAAGGAGAGACTTCATTCAAGGCATTTTCAGTCTGAAGAATGCTCTGAGAAACTAAAAAAGACCATTCACCATATCAAAACAGGTCCACCTGCTACCCATGTTATGGTTCTTTATAGCAAGACTCCATGACAATGGCTCTGAACAAGCAAACAAAACACTTTATCTAAAAACCTTTAGCTCAAATACTTAGTGTTTGCACAAAATAACAACCTTGATTTAATCTGTGCCCTAACCGGTTCAGGCCTGGTTTTGCAACCTTAATCATTAGTCAGCAGAATCAGTATTGAGAAAAAGAATCATTCAAATGTAGGAATCACAAACTGAATATACTGATTTTCCTGAATATACTGAATTTACTGATTTACAGTGTTCTGAATATGTGTAAAGTTATGAGCAGAGTGTATGTTGTTTTGCAGGACAGCATGGAAGGAGCTGGGAGATATGAGTAAAGAGCAGGCTATGCAGCAATACGTGTCTTGTGTAAATGCGCTGGATCCAGACGGCAGCTCCAAGGTACTGATCACATGCACTACAGTAGTTAAGAAGTATGGAAACATATTACATTTACATTTACGGCATTTGGCTGACACTCTTATCCAGAGCGACGTACATCAGTGCTTAAGAAGTCCACAACT
>JBBJLR010058771.1:0-11431 GCA_037577145.1 Brachypetersius gabonensis
AGAGAGAGAGAGAGAAAGAGAGATAGAGAGAGAAAGAGAGAGAGAGAGAGACACAGAGAGAACGCGCGCACGCGAGAGAGAGAGAGAAAGAGAGATAGAGAGAGAAAGAGACAGACAGAAAGAGAGAGAAAGACACAGAGAGCGAGAGAGGTTTAAAGTCCATGCACGGGGAGCCAGAAGTACAAAAATGAGTTTTAAAAAAAAAACATATTGCAAGAATATTTGCAGGTTCAGCGTTGTTTTGAATATTTCCGCGTAAAACGATCAGTTTTGTTCGCGAGTCCCAATCCGCGTAAAACTGGGGATTTACTGTATTCCACATGGCAAGATTACTGCACATTATAATGAAATGTCTTGGCACCCAATAAGAAAACTGCACATGATATTGTTCATAGCAGACTACTGGTCATAAAAAAAGATATTGCACATGATGTTTTAGCACCTGATAAGAAAGTGTACAAAATTGGACATGGTAGGTTATTGCTCATATAAAAAGACGACAATGGACAATTATTTAACCCCAATTATTTAAATCCAATAAGGACCTTATCCAATAATAACATAACAGTAATATTCACAACAGCATTAAATACAGTTGCTATAACAAAGTTATTTTACTGTATACTGTCAGAGTTTCATATGTAATATTTTGTACCTTTTTATAACTTTAGGTTTTTTATTAGAAATGTTCATGATGAATGGACCAGTTTTAGTTTAAAAGGTATCTCCTAAGATGACGATGAAGAGCTCTTCAAAAAAAAAAAAGGCTAGCTATTTAAGCCATTTTGAATGGGGGTACTCTAAGTAAGCTGGTAGAACTGGACACTACAAAACTGTAGTAGTGTGAACATGTGGTATGCTCCATGGGCAGCTGGATGGTTATCATTGGTGAGAGGATCATTGGTATTCCTCTCCCCTCCCTCCAGGACTACAGCACCCGTCTCACCAAAAAAGCCCTCTGCATAGCAGCCGATCCCTCACACCCTGCAGAGCTTCTTCAGCTTGCTGCCATCAGGGAGGCCCATTCACTACCGGCCCCAGTAGTGAATGGGTTAAATTCAAAGAAAGAATTTTGCATTGTGGTGTGTTCATGTGTGACTGTAAGGGTTAATAAATTAAATATTAAAGTCTCTGGATTTGAAAGCAATTTTAATAATTGGTGTAATGGTGTACCAATACTTTTGTCAAAATAGTGTTCCATCAGATCAGTGAATATTGCAGTTTTTTGTAGTGGTTTATTGTTCCAGTGGATCGCTGTATACCGAGTTATCAGTGGTATTCAAATCAACAGGAATGTTTGTTTAGAACCGGCAGTAAACACCGTGTTATCTGAGTTTACAGTGGGCTGCTGGACTTTAAACTGGAACCTAAATTGATCAGCTGGATGCTTTCAGTCTGTTTACAGACCCATAAAGGAATAGGGTTTTTTTTGGCTTAAAATGAGGCCTAGTGTGGTCAGTACGTTTACGCTTACGGCGTTTAGCAGACGCTTTTATCCAGAGCGACATACATCAGTGCTTGAGTAATCCACTTCTGTTCTTCATACCTGTAAAGCTAGACTTAAACTCAATACCTGCTTTTAACCAAGTTACTACCAGCCAAGTTACACACCTTAACAACCCGGTAAAAAAGAAAAAAAGGTTAATACTCAACACGTAAGTGTCAGAGGATTTCAAAATATAGAGAGATAAACGAAATGACTGGTTAGTCACCAAGGTGCTCCTTGAAGAGGTTGATCTTTAGATGATGCTTAAAGACAGCGAGGGACTCCGCAGATCTGATTGTAAGAGGTAGTTTGTTCCACCACTGGGGGGCCCAAGAGTGAGAAGCAGCTTGACGCATGTCTTCCTCTTCTTCTGAGCTCTGAAAGGACAGGAAGTGGCACATTGTTTGATCAGTGCTGATACGTAAGGAGGTGCCAGCCTGTTCTTGGTCTTTTACGGCAAATCTTAAGAGGTTGAACTTAATGCAAGCGGCCACATGGAACCAGTGAAGGCTCCATAATAGAGGAATTTATGAGAATTTAGGAACATGGAAGACTAACCTCGCAGCTCTCGTTACCTTCAGTGGAAGTCCAGCTCCAGTCCTCCAGTTTAGAGAAGACCAGAGCCTGGACAAGTAACTGTATAGCTTCAGTGGTGAGAAAGATCTGGATTCTTCTGATGTTGCAAAGGTATGTCCTGGAGAGGTGGTCAACGTGCGACAAGAACGACAGTTCTACATCTAGCACAGTGGTTCCCAACCTGGGGTCCGGGTCCCCCTGAGGGGGGCACGAGAGATCACTGGGGGGGGGCGCACAATTTTGTCTGCACAGACGTTACCGAAATTATATTCATAAAAACATTAAATTCATACAATCCCAATGTCTGAGAAGCGTAAAAGTGTGTGTGTGTGTGTGTGTGTGTGTGTATAAGAGAATAAAAACCTACAACCACTGTTTATTTTTATCATATCACATTATTTTTGTGCGTCTATGGGGGTAGGAGTTGGGGTTGGGGGGGGGGGGGGGGGGCTGGCTTTTCTTGGACACAGGCAGGGGGGGCTTCAAGGAAAAAAGGTTGGGAACCACTGCTCCAGCATAACACAAAAAAAAAATTTTACGATGTTTGAGGGGACAATTACTGAGTTCTCAAAAGAAACTGTGAGGTCATGTCTTGGTGAAAAGGGAGATGTCAGCCAGACAGTCTGGGATGCGGGTCGAGATGTGATCATCACTGGAGGGGAGAGAGAGTGTCATCTGCATAAAAGTGGTAGGAAAAGCCATGTGAGGCTATTACATCAATCTTCACAGGGCAGACTGGGAACAATGCCATGCTGCCTGGAACCTCCGGTCATCAAGACAGGACGCAAACCAATACCAGGATGTGCCCGATATCCCAGGGCTAGAGAGAGTAGGCAGGAGGATCTGATGGTTAACTGTCCCGAAGGCTGCAGAAAGGTCAAGAAGAATATGAGCAGAATGAAGACCTTCAGAGGCGGCAGGTAGTGCAGTTTCAGTACGGTGCGCAGCCTTGAACCCGACTAGTGAGGGTCCTGAAGTCTGTTTTGAGAAAGAAAGACTTTGAGCTGGTTATAAACGGCACGTTCCGGGACTTTGGAAAGGAAGGAGTGATACTGTCTGTGGAAATCAGGAGCAGGGACACACTGAGAGAGTGCTGAGAAGCCAAGTTTGGGCGGCACTGGCTGGCAGTCGACATAATGATCGGCAGGAAGGATCTACTTGTCATCGACCTTCTCATTGAAGAACACCGCGAAGTCTTCTGGTGAGGGCTGGAGATTTAAGAAATCCCATACTAGAATTTTAACTTCAAAATGAATTAGATGCAATAGATTTTGCAAACGCAAACCATATAAAGAGCTGTGCAAAACTATGGGCTATCATTTCCAGACAAAGAAATGGCGACTCCGACCTGGTTTTCCTTTCTGAGAAATATTTTTTTTCATTATTTCCAACATGGAAGTGTTAGCACAGGTAGTCTTGAACCCACAAACGAGCCATTCCAGACTGAAAACATAATATAGGAAAATCTTCATACTGTTGGTTTTGTAATGCCACATTCTTATTTTTTTATAAGCTTTTTTTTAAGCAAGGTTTTTTTAAATATACGTTTAGTACAGATTGGTCTCTAGCTCTATTGCACCTCATTCAACTAGCAGATATAGGCAGTACAAATTCAAGGTGTTTTAATAAACAAACTGCATGGATTAGGGACTGGGTTAAATGGATTAGATGCAGAATACATTTTTGTGCTGTGGGATGGTGTGAAAACTGCTGGTTTTCCATAAGATGGAACCTGTAAGAAAGCATCCTTATGGAAAACCTCAGTTCCGTTTGAAAAATCCAGGCTTGCTTACCTAATAAATATAAGACAGAAAACAAAATTACAGGTTACTTCAGCATAGTGTTCTTTTATTGAGTAGCGAAGCGACACATTTAGAGCTGGTCAATGAACAACCTCTGCAGTTTATACAGACTTTAAAAACATTAAGACCAATGAACTTTATTTACATGGTGATTAAAGGGCAGGATGATTTGTTTGCAGGTTGAGAGTTCTTTTCCAAAGCTCCAGTAAAGCATCCGTCTCTTCATTTTCCAGGATCAGAGTCTGAGTCGCTGTAGTCCGCTACTAGAGACATTCCATTGCTGAGTTTGGAGCTATTGTCTTCTGTTGGGTGCTGCTCTTTTGCACATTCTGCTGTTTGTGGCGTAGAAGTGTCCTGTGTCTTTTCCGAAGGTTGTGCCGGAAGGGAGTCGCTGTCTGTGTTCTCTAGATCAGATCTGTCTGGACTGGCTCTGTTTGAGCTTGAAACAGGCTGGGGATACGGGTCACTGCAGTCTGAAGATGAGGCCTTCCAGGGACTGCTGGACACTGTACAGCTCCCTTCTGGCCTCCTGCGCACCAGGCTTAGCGGGGTGGGTGAGGTGTAGCTCAGTGCTTTCGCAGCAGCGGCATCTTTGCCCTGCTTGCCAAGCTTCTGAAGCAAACTTCCCACAGTACTCCCCAACTGTGTGGAGGAAGAGCTGAACCAGGAACGGGATGAGATCTGCTGCCTCTTAGACTGCTGCCTGTCTTCGTATGCTGAGAGGAAGAAAGCGAGAGACAGATAGAGACACATTGAAGTCTATGCAAGCTTTACTGTTTTTAGCTAAACTGACAACATGACCAAGAATACTGTGGCTCAAAGAAATGCCTTTGCCTCATTTAGAAAAATTGATTCAATCAATAAATGCAAGAAAATGCATAACTAAAAGAATGTCACTTCTTACAGTCAGGGCTCTGGAAGGTTAGCAGTGACGCAAGCTTTTTGTCCTCCTCTTTCTCTGGTAGCAGAGGGATGGACAAACCTGTCCTCTTTCGCACAGCATTGTCTTTCTCTTCCTCTTCAAATATTACTTTCTTTTCATCCTGAAATTCAAAGGCATCACACACAAAGCACAACAAACTCAGTCAGACTCTAAAAACTAGTCTTGTTTGTCTGGGTCTGATTCAGGTTTTTATTTTTAGGTAGGTAGGGATTATATATATATAGTGTTGGGCTGTTATTGGCGTTAACGTGCTGCATTAATGTGAGACTGTTATCGGGCGATTAAAAAAAATAAAAAATTGGCGCTAATTTATTCACAAAGTTGGGTTGGGAGCTGGGTCTATACCAGCGTTTCTCAAACTATGGGCTGCCGGTCTGTGAGAGGGCTCCTGCTGGTCCGCAGAACTTTGCTTCTCAACGCTTCTGTTACTGTGCGCCCCTTCCCCGCCCCCTCGACTTCATGGCCCCGCCCCCTGTTTCAAGATTCTAGAATGTTCAGCTCTCCTGTAATAGACGTATATATGGTTATACTTTGTTATTATACAGTGGTTCCCCGCTTAACGAACGCCTCACAGAACGAACGTTCCGCATAACTAAAGCCACCGCGACTGCGCACGTGACTCACAGAACGAGTGCGTTTCATAATTTAAAAAAACCGTCTGAATCCGGCCAGACATGTCTCAAATGAAGACAAAGCATAATAAACTCCCCGCATAAACAACGCGCCGCTGGAACGGACTGCATTCCTTATGTGGGGCACCACTGTAGAGAGAGAGAGAGAGGAGTGATCTGCACTTGTGGTCCAGGAGCTCTCGTGGAATTTTTGGAGCTCTCGTGCCATGCTGGCCTGCAGTGAGATACAGTTAAAACAGTCTTGCTTTACCGTTCCACGGATCTGCGTGAGACCACTTTTTCTCACTCAACAGACACGAAAAGTACAGAAACAAAAAAACTCAGAAACTCGCTCAGAGCAGCTCTGTCAGCGTGTCCTGCTCGTTTCGACCCGCTAGCGGTGAGAAAGCAGACACACCCATCATATTAGATACACCCTTCACATTAGAATGTTTATTTTTAAATATTTTGGAGTCATTGGGGTGGGGGGCTTCAGACCTTCGGCAGAATTCAAATGAGCCATTTTAATCTAGATTAATGTAAATTAATTTCAAGATTACAGTGAGATTAATTTAGATTAAAAAATTAATCTATGCCCACCACTACATATAAAATATATATATATATACACACACACACGTATGTAATATACATACCTATAAAATTTAAACCCCTATTCGTACTGTACAATTTACACTGAACTCCTGCAGTGCTAGAATGTAAATACCAATGTTACCCCTGTATAGACTGTAATGTAGTTCTTTGGTATGCGCTGTTTTGTTTTGTATGAGCAGCGTAAATACAGTATTTAATTTAATTTACATTAAAAAAGATACAGGGTTTTAAGAACATTTCATTCATGTGTCTGATTGCCTTGGTAACAGTCGCATGGCTCACGGGGCCGGGACGTCACAGAGCGCTGTACTTGGAGGCGGGAGGTTTGAAAGTAGCCAACCTGAGAACGGGCGCAAGGGACTGAAACCGTGACTGATAAAAGCCAATTAGTCGACACAGAGGCACAATTCAACGGCCCCCTGTGAAGTTGACAAGTCGTGTTTTTTCCCCTCTGTGCACATGCTTGTGTACACAAAGCCTCAGATTGACTTACACTGACACGTGTTCCTTGACTTAACCAATTGTTATAGGCCCTTCATATAAAGGGAGGTACGTTGGCATGAGGAGAATCTAAACACAAGACCACAACAACATGAGAGACATGGCAAAGGAGGCAGTCGGTGACCGACACACATCACATGTGTGGAGATCCTTCACTCTAGACACACAAACAGCATGGAGACCTGCACAATCTGAAAGTCAGTGTTAAAGTACAATAAAACTTTATTTTATTTAAGTAACTATTGCACACTTTTTGTAAAATCCAAAACTTTATTTCCCTTCTCAAATATCACTGTGTCTGTCTGCTATATGATGTATTTAACTGAAATTGCTGATCCAAACAACTAATGATTTATAAAGAAGAATCATGATAATTATCAGGGGTGCCCAAACTTTTGCATACCACTGTATATATACATATACGAGTGATCGTGTGTGTGTATATACACAGTAATCCCCGGTTTTATGTGGAGCAAGATCCGTGGATTCAGTCACACGCTGATAATCTGAGAACCAAACTATCTTCTGCCTTATTTTTGCGGCAATAAATATATTTTTTCTGGATGTTTTCACTCAAGGTGACCCATTTACCTCGCCACTGTGTCCCAATACTTTTGTCCCACAAACTATCAAACTCCACAGTTGGCTTTTTATGTTGCTGACTGCAAAGAACAGCACACATCCTTACACTTTCTTCCAGACAAAGAAAAAACAACTGTGTGACACCGGACCAAAATCCTGGCGGCCAAAACCTGCAGCGCTCCTCTGACCGCACTGACAAAGGTACTGAAACCGTCAAAAGCCGTTCCTGTCAAAACACCAGAGGCGGCACGCCCCTTCAGCACTAGTGTTTTGGACGGTGGCAAAGCATGTGGAGTGGGTGGAGTAAACAAAAAACACCGGTAGCCATGAACGAGCACTGGCTTGCGCACGCACGCACGCGACATTTTTTGCTGTAGTACTCTAATGTGCACCTACATTAATGAATTAGTATGCACCCAAATTCTAATTTTTTTGAGCTGGACCCCTCGGGATAAGTTTCCGAATTTAGCCTGATTCTGTACTTGTTTAATGACTGCCGAGTGAGAAAAGGCGTCTCGCTTAGTTCCGTGGAACAGGGGCACATAACTCCTCTCTGGACTGGCGAACGGGTCTCCTATTGGGGCGGGCCGTGAAGTCGACGTGGCGGATGGCACCCACTTTGAATTTTGATTGGTGCAGAAGCAAGGCTCTGCGGACCGGCAGGAACCACATTTTTAAACTTCATTATTATTTTTGCTTTTCAGGTTTTCCTTCCCTGAGTGGTGGTACTTAGAGATCCAGTATGAAGTTACTCAATTTAGGCACGCATTGCGCAGTGAAGCCTGAAAACTGGTGCGCCTTTGTCGTAATCACATGTAATCACATACATTGTGGCCTGAAGAAACATTGTTAGAATTTGACATTTCTTTAAAATGAACTTTCAACTTTTGCTATCTTTCATGGATTTGAAACCCCTGTGGTAACTGTATGGTAGACAGAGTTCTGCACAAGTTTACTGCACCTACTCTGAACTTCCTGCGCAGGGCACTATTGAGCTGAAAGTCATCCTTCCATCCAGCTTGATGCTCCTGCAGCTCCGAGAGGGTGGGAAGGGCTGCACGCAGTTTCTCTTTGTCTTTCCCACCGTGATCCAGCTTATACATCGCATCTGTCTCCAGCTTCTCCTTCTCACTGTGCTCTTAGGGAAAAGAAGACATCAGGAGAGAACAGAACAGAACCCCTTTGCGAAGGATGAAACACTATGGAAAGAAACCAGTACCATAACATTAAAAATGTTTTTACAGACTGAATGCGTTTTTTTTTTTACCAGTGGTAAGAATTTGCTCATTGTCGGCCATATCCCATCTTTCCTCTTTCCGTCTCGCTCCACTCACGATGACATAGTCACAGGTTGCTGGGTCAGTCTGCATCTCGATGTAGTTTACACACAAGTGACACTTCATTCTAAACCTAGAGATACATATGAATGCAATCAGATAAACTCACACATACTGTCTCCGAAGTCATATACTCATACATTCTTGTCCAAAAAAGGCTGATGAACAAAAATACTTGATTTTTTTCCCCCCTCAAAACTGAGGACTACCACTGGTCTGGTTCATAGAATTACAGTCCCTGCTGAGCATTCTTCCTAATCATACTTGTTGAAAGTTATATTCAGATATATCCATATGTTTCTGTATGATTATTTACTCTTACAAAAATCCCAATTAACCTGCAAGCAGTTCAGTGGACCTGCTTAGATACCATGTTCTCACAGCACCCTCCCATGGATACGTCGTCACAACCCAAAAATAACCCTTAATACAGTCACAAACTAACAAAACCTATAAGAAATATCTAATGCTGACAGACATTTTCATGAAAGGTGGTCAGAAGGACCACTATATCCTATTATTTGATTAATTTCTCATATGTAAGGTGCCAGAGGTGTCTCTTACCTGTATATTGGTGTAGTATAGTAATTCCCCACTTTCTTTTTTTCAGCATTATATCGGACCCCTAAAAAGTCCAGACACAGTATGAGAAACAGGAGTGTAAGCATGGGTTTAGGTGTGTCAAAAGTCAAATTAACAGTTCCCCCTGTAAAAATACGTACCCATGCCTATGTGATTCTTACAGCCATCGCACCAGATGTTGTAGGGCATCTCAAACCTAGAAACAAAAGACAAAACATTAGATCATCATCTGCAAGGACTCACAAGATCACAATTCCCATTGAACACAAGGCTACTACAAAGAGCCAGCACGAATACCAGCAATGACATAGACCCCTCTGGGTGAACGTGTGGCTTGGCAGGTATAGAGCAAAGCTCTGTATATTACCTGATGATGAGGATGCCCTGAGAGAGTTTCCTGGCTCTCTCCCGCAGCGGGTGAGTGTTCCAGTAACCATTGATTGAGCCATGCTAAAGAGCACGAGAGACAACAGATTACAAGTCATATCTGAGCTGATTCATATACTGAGTAAAATAAGGCAAGGATTAAAAATCCATCTCACCTTAGCAGGGTCAAAATCTGGGGGGTAGTACTTGTTGACTCCTTTTCGCTCTCCCTAAAGAAGGCATAGTCATGTTGTAAATTTAAAGTTGTGCAACACACTGTTGGATTCAATCTGTACTATAATCATGGGTTATTTTGAGCATGATGAAAGGGAACACCGTCCCTCCAGTCAAATAAAGTCAATAATAATCCCTCTTGAAAAAACACTAAACTATTTTCTTCCTGGATTAACATTTTGTGACATACATTAATTTTTATTTAAATCTGCGATTTACACACCAAGTTGCCAAGTGTATATAGATCAGGGTTATTCTCACAAACATGATAAATACTGGGACACAACCTGAAAAATATGATTAAAACTTTTCTTCTTGTGGGTATACGAACAACAAAGTTTGTTTGAATAGTGAAAGAGAACAGATTTTTGGGAACATTTTCAAATTAAGTGACAAATTCAAAGATAAATATCTACATGTGATTTTTCGTTTTCTTTTAAATAGTCTGTATATTGTAAGTATACATCAGTTGTTTTTTAAGTTTTTAATGTATCCAACATTTTAATGAACTAAGAAAAATATTCAACATTTGAAACTCTGTTTCTAGGCTGCTATTTGATCACATAGGCGACACTGACAAATATATTGTTGTTGAACAAAAAGGTCAGCATTCAGACTCTCAGGTATATCAGCTCTCCTCACTAGAGGCATGGTTTTGAGTCATGTAAAATTTTACAATTTATATTTACAATACAGTAAACCCCTGCTTATAGCGGGAGTTAAGTTCCAAGAGCATCCACATATAGTGAAATACTGTGAATATGTGACACGGTAAAGAAAAAACTTATTTTTAATAGTGTAAACCCTAAATATGCCCCCAATAGAATTTTTTTTTTTAACTCAGCTTAAAAAACTTACTCTTACTCTCCTTTTTTTAACTTACTCTTAAAAAAAGGTAAAACTGTTATGTTAATGTTTGGTGGCGGCACTGATCAGCAGACGCTCATTCCGTACAGGTGCATCTGATTGCCTTGCTAACCGCCGCACCCAAACATAAACAACCAGCAGGGAGACAAAGGGGCGTGGCATACGAGGCCCGGACATCACAAAAGCGAAAAAATGCAGAGGATAAGTGTAGTTTCTGTGGAGTGTTTTCACAAACAATTATTAGTTTGGTTCTTAGAAAACATCTGCAGGGAATTACTGTACACAGTATTTCTACGTCTTATAATTACTTAATTGCGCAAATGGCAAAAAAAATTATAATAATGCTAATTTGAAAAGGTTACCATTCAACTGTACTGCTTAGAAATCCAACTGAACTACTAAAATATAGACCTTTTGTTAATCTGTGAGGTTATTTTGTCAATAATAATGATGCCAATAACAAACAAACTAAAAAATGAGCCTCCCAGATATTAATTCACCATTAAAAAAAATTGTACAAACCATGTTGCCGGTTGCAGTTCAACTTTCGTTCGAAGTCTCAGGAAGCTCCAAGCTCTCACACCTGGGACAGAGTGAAGATATTACAGTAAACATGAAGATACTGCACAAATATTGTTTCGACACACAAGACATGCATGATAATCACCTCAGTGCCAGCAGATATTTGATCAGGAAAATATGGAATCGGGCATGTTTAGATTTGACCAAAACCTTTAAATCAGCATTTGATGATGCATTTACTGTGGATTTATATGATATTCAGAAGAGGTTGCTATGATGTGCTGTTTGGCTTACTAGTAAGCTTACAGAAACAATATGTTAAACATGTATAAGTACAGTCGTGGCCAAAAGTTTTGAGAATGACACAAATATTAGTTTTCACAAAGTTTGGTGCTAAACTGCTTTTA
>JBBJLR010058792.1:0-11429 GCA_037577145.1 Brachypetersius gabonensis
TACTAAACGGGCTCCGGTTGCTACTCGCTAACAAGCAGCGCCGTGTAGCTTCTCCTGGGTCCTAATGCCCGCCTGCTGCCTACAGCAGCTTCAACAGCCAGGACAGCATTTTAATTCAATAATGATAGCTATTTGTAAAGTGCGTATCTGCGCTCAGTGATATCTTATATGAAATGTTTGGATATATAATTTAAAAATAGAATAATGACTATATATTTAAGGATGTAATCTCACAGATTACAGTGAGATTAATCTAGATTAAAAAATTTAATCTATGCCCACCACTAGTTTTGTTATACCCACAGTAGTTATGAAAAATGCATTTGCAGGTGGAGAGTGGTAAGATTTTGGAAGCCCACTTGGAAACCCAGGTAGAGCAAGGTAAAATTGTATCTACATGTTTTTTCCCTGTTTCTTGCAGCTATATGTCATAATTTTGACCCTTAGACTAGTGACATTTGCAGAAAAGTCTGCCTCACTGTCTAGTAATAATAACACTTTTTCAAAATGTTGACTTCCTGCCTAAGAATAGTGACATTTTCTCAAAAGTTTGACTTACTCTCCAACAATAATAACATTTACTCAAAACACTTTTTATAACTATATTTTGACTCATCCGAATTTCAGCAGATCTGTCTATTTAGAAAATACTAATTTGAGAAAAAAATCATCAGTTTGAAAAATTATGTCAAAATTTAGACACATGGACATGACAAAAGAAAACATAGCAGATTCAAAGAATTATATGAAAATGCCCAAAGATTTTCTTTATGCTAACATAACCTACACAAGCCTCCCTGTCTGCAGCATGAGAACCTGCAGGACAAGGCATGCTTTGCATTAGATTTATTTTGGTGACCTTCCAGGAGGAACAACATTGCATCACATCAGGAGAAAGTGCATTCATTACCATTTTTACCCCCCTCTTTACAAGCCTAGGTGCCAGCACTGGCATAATAATAATACGTCTCGGTGACATTTCAACCGCAGAGATCACATAGCGACCCTACTCTGTCTGCGACCACACTTATGTATTCTGGAAAGGATTATATTTTAACTAGATGCTTCAGTTTATGTGAATGATTTGCAATCATCTGCAGTCTTGCACACAACCACAGGAAACATGACACTTAGCCATGCCTCGAGCAGAACCTGTAATTCTATATGTGTTGAATGTATGTGAATAATGTTCTCATTTATGAATACTTAACAAGTGCAATTATTTTGTTTCCTGCCAGGATTGAATCAAACACATATTGGAGATTCAAACTGCATAAATTCTCGAAGTCTCATTGTCCCAGTCATTACACAACCAACCTCACAGCACACTCTGTGTCAACTGAATATAACCTGCTGTTCTGGACCTGCCCTCTGAATTGCTTCGAACCCTAAAAATAGGACTAATTGTCTTCATGCTCTGTGTAAAATGAAAGACACTGATCATGCTTACATTATACTATGTAAGCATGATCAGATACAGTTTAGCTAGTCTATACTTCATATTTCAAACATCGTATTCAGTGTATTGTAGGGGATGTCACAACTGTGGAAATTTTACCATATGCTTTCAAATTTAATCTTTGTCAAGTAATAACATTCCAGCTGATTAGTTGCTAAAGGCTGGAGCTCTAGTCCCAAGATACTAAGGATAGTAGTTTCCTGTAAGAGGAACCATGATGCCCACTAGCTTCCGTTGGGTGGTGCTAGTGGCCTTCATTGCGCTGACCATTGGTGGAAATGTGCTAGTGTGTCTGGCTGTGGGAACTAGCAAGCAATTACGCCGAATCAGCAATTGCTTTGTGGTGTCACTGGCTGTAACAGACCTCCTTCTGGGCCTTCTGGTACTGCCCCTAACTGCTACTCTGGAGCTGCGCAGTGGTCGTTGGTCTCTAGGGGGCACCTTTTGCAACATCTACCTCTCCGTGGATGTAATGCTTTGCACCGCCTCCATTTTCACCCTGTTGGCCATCAGCGTAGATCGCTACTTGGCCATCTCAGGACCACTCAGTTACCTCAGGAGAGTCACACCCCTCAGGGTAGCAGTTGCAGTCGGCGCCATCTGGGCCAGCTCCATGACCGTGGCCTTTACTTCCATCCACCTGGGCTTGAACACAGAGGATTACAGCATACAGAACATGGACTGGAAGATGGGTGATGAGGGTGAGAAGGGCAGGACCTGCCGCTTTGAGTGGAACAACAATTACGTTCTTTTGAATACATTTGTGACCTTCTTCATCCCCCTGCTGGTCATGTGTGGGATGTATTATCGCATCTTCTGTGTGGCACGTGAACAGGTAAAAATAGAATTGATGAAAATGTATCTTGTGGGCAAAAAGTGTCAATATAAATTATACATAATATTATTAACTATATTGACAGCTCATTGGCACCTTCATTTTATTTTAATCATGCTTATTGATTCTGCAGAAGCAAAATAATAAAAAAAATATCATGGCCAATAGCAATAGTCAAAAAAAATAAATTTGTTTTATTAGCTAACACTGAAAGTTAAGAACATCTAGTCCTTCCTCTTTATGGTAAAGATGGAATTGTGTACATTTAATTTAATGTCACACAGTAGGTAATTTCTTTTCATTCACCCAGGTGCGTCGTATCCGCGCCACTACACCTTCCTTCATCCGTTCTGTATCCGTGGCAGCTACGGCACGGGAACACAAAGCCACGGTAACTCTAGCTGCTGTGCTGGGGGTCTTCATCATCTGCTGGCTTCCTTACTTCATTTACTTCACCTGCATGGGCTTGAGGCGAGAGACTAACCCACCGCACCTCACACACTCTGTAGTGCTCTGGCTGGGCTATTTTAACTCTGCCCTGAACCCTATTCTCTACCCGGCACTCAACAGAGACTTCCGCAAGGCCTATGGTCAGTTGCTCTGCTGCAGGAGCACACAGAAGTGGACATCTGCTTCCAAAAGGACCTCACAGCAGGAGCAGGGAGTTTCTAATGGGCTTCAGAGTGAACGTGACTGGAACAAAAAAAATGGGGAGATATATGTCAACCTACAAGAGGCTAACAATGATGCCAATGTATAACACTTCATGAGGTGCGTAAGAGGTGCATTAATCTCACGTCTTCTAGCTCTCATTATAAGGGCTAAAGTGTGTTTCTGATCTCTTAGGATCCCCAAGGCTATAAAAAGAACCACAGAGTACGTACAATGAAGCTTCTTCAACTCTAGAGTGGATCCCTGCCATCAGAAATAGGACATGTTGTGGGGTGCTGTTGAACAACTACAGCCTGTCTGTGTTAGACCAGCTAAATAAGACTTTACTGAGGGAGTTTTTCCTCGCCTCTGGCTCACTAGGGGCTCAGGCCTGGACTATGTAAAGCTGCTTTGTGACAACCTGGTTGTAAAAAGTGCTATATAAATTAAATTAAATTGAATTGAATTGAATTGAATTGAATTAAGCAGGATAGCAGAAAATGCTATTTAGCCCCCTTGTAACTTTAAGCATCTCATGTAATGAAGGGATACTACCTATAGGTTTCATTTACATATGACAACCTTGTGGAAGAAAAAAATATCTGTTTTAAGCTAACCTTTCACCCACTAGACCTTGCTCAGAAGGTCCACATTACAATTGTTAACATGTAGGTGATTTTATTCAGTAGGCTCACTTCACTGAAAACTGCACTGATAACTAGATACCACAGCCTCTTCTGTGGCAAACTAGTCCTATCTCTGAAAGAATATACAGAGTTCAGAGATCAAACTTTTTTACAAAATTACTTGCATAAATACTTTATGATAAAATTCAGCAGCCCATTACGTAAAGTGAATTTTACGAAACTGTTTTTCTGTTACTTTCTACTTATACACAGAAAATAAACTTTTGTTGGCCAGTGTAATGATATCAAGTGCTTGTGTTATAATGATATCATGTGATTTTACGTGTTACCAAAGAAAGCCACTAGAGGGCAGTGTGTTCAATGTTTAGGTTGAGAACTGTAGCGTAAGAAAGTGAGTGCTGATTAGAGACACCGCATGGTAAAGAAGCAATAAAGAAGACTGAGATCCAAACGCATCAATCAGAACATCAACAAAACATGGTACCAGGAGTGAACCAAAGTGAATTGGAGTGAACTAAAGTAAACTGAAGTGAGTTGAAGTAAAATAGAGTGAAATAGAGCAAATTAAAGTAAAAACGGAGAACTGTTAGTTGTGAAAACGACATGGATGTTCTGAAACCACCGGAGAACTTGAAGCTCACTGGAAATGTCGACAGCAACTGACGCAGTTTCAAGCAGCAATTTGAGCTGTACATGGCCGCCATTGGGAAGGACACGAAGCCAGAGGCCCGTAAGGTTGCTTTGCTACTAATGGTTGCTGGTCCACAGGCCATTGAAGTGTACAACACTTTCGTCTTTAATGAAAACGAAGACAAAAACAAGCTCGATGATGTGCTAGCTAAATGTACGGCTCAATGTTCGCCAAAAAGAATGAAACTTATGACATATATGTGTTTCGTTCACGTGTGTAACAGCCGCTGGAAAAGCTTGATAACTTCCTCACAGACTTACGACTAAAGGCTAAGACATGCAATTTTAAATGACTCCATGAACAGGAATCAGATTGTGTTTGGCATTGCTGATGCAAAACTCAGACAACGCTTACTGAGAGAAACAGAGCTCACTCTGCAGCAGACGATCAGAATTCACCAGGCTAGTGAACTCGCTGAGCTACATGTGAAAACGTTTGGGGAAATAATTACAAAAAAACACATCTTCAAACACAAATGCTGCAATTGGTGCAATATCCTTCAGAGAAAAGCGACGCACGTTCAGAGCAGCAAAACAAAGATGGCGTCTACAGTTAGAGACGATGTGGTACTGACCATCAGCCCAAGTGATGTCCAGCTTATGGAAAACAGTGTGCGAAGTGCAGTGGTAAAAACCATTTGGCAAAACAATGCTTCTCCAAACGAAAAATGAAACAAAATGGCAGATCTGTGAAAATGGTAAAAGAAGAAACTGAGTGATACATTCTTTGTCGGAATGGTGACCAGTGAAAATCTGAAAGACTCTGAGAACACTGGATATGAACAGCTATCAGTTAATGAACAGAGTCAACAAAATGATGTCAAAAATGACAAATGGGTGGCACCATTACAGATAAATGGAACGTTAGTCACACTCAAACTGGACACTGGTGCTAAAGCAAACCTGATGAGCATCTTGGACATCAAAAACATGAAAGAACAGCCAAAAATCAAGAAGAAGCCAATACGTCTCAAAGACTACAATGGAAAAATCATAGACTCTTTAGGCATATGCAGGCTAAAGGTAACAGTAAAAGTCAAAGTCCCTGCTAGGTGACAAGGCCTGTGAAAATTTAAATCTGGTCAAAAGAGTTTACCACATAAACCATGACCATTCAGCTATGGCTACAAACAACTCTGTAGATGACATAGTGCAGACCTTTGTAGATGTTTTCAAAGGCTTTGGTGTTTTACCTTATGTCTACAAGATCCAGCTGAAAGAAAATGCACAGCCAGTAGTGCATCCTGCTCAGCTCCGCTCAAAGATCGGCTAAAGAAAGAATTAGACAAAATGAAAAAGTTAGGAGTAATCAAAAGAATTCAACCTACTGACTGGGGGAATTCCATGGTGTGTGTAAAGAGTAAGAATGGTGATTTGAGAGTGTGCATGGATCCAAAAGATCTAAACGAAAACATAAAGCATGAGCACTATCAAATACAGAAACGTGAAGAAATAATGACTGAAATGGCGGGTGCCAAATATTTCACAAAGCTTGATGCTTCACAAGGATTCTGGCAGATTCGTGTGGATGAGGACGGCACAAAATACTGTACCTTCAACACTCCGTTTGGCAGATATTCCTTTCTGAGAATGCCGTTTGGAATAATATCTGCATCAGAAATCTTTCACAGAGCGATGGAACACATCATGGAAGGACTTGAAGGAGTCAGAGCATACATTGATGAAATCATCATCTGGGGATCTTCACTGCAAGAGCACAACAGCAGACTAATCAAAGTGCTGCAGAAAATCAGCATGAGTTGACTGAAGCTGAACAGAGACAAATGTCAGTTTGGTGTACAAGAACTTTTGTTACTTGGAAACAAATTGTGATGTCAAGGGATACAGCCTGATTGTGACAAAATAAATGCTATTCTGAAAATGAAATGTCCAACAGACAGGAAAGCAGTACAGCGTATCATGGGCATGGGGAACTACAGAGGAAAGTTCATTACGAACCTTTCTGCAAAAACATCATGTCTGAGAGAACTTTTGCTGAAGACAACAGACTTCACATGGACAGACTTCACATGAGAGCGAATGGCAACATTTGAGAGTGGCATTGACCTCAGCACCCATATTACAGTTCTTTGATCCGAACAGATGCATCCAAAAATAGTCTTGGTGCAGTTTTATTGCAAGCTGATGATGACTTCTGGAAGCCAGTAGCGTATGCAAGCAGATCCATGACTGACTCTTGAGTGTCGATACGCACAAATCGAGAAAGAGTGCTTAGGATTAGTTTTTGGTCTGGAAAAATTTCACTATTTCGTTTATGGTCTTCACTGCAGAAACTGATCATCGTCCACTGATTGCAATAATAAAGAAGAATCTCAGTGAGATGACACCAAGGATTCAGAGACTGATGATGAAATTGCAAAGGTACGATTTCAATCTGGTGTACACACCTGGCAAATACTTAGTACTTGCAGATACCCTGTCAAGAGCACCTACACAACACAGTGTGAGTACAACTGAAGATGTTGAAATTCATGTGAATTTGGTGCATACAGCATTTCCAATATCAGATGCCAAGTCAAAGCAAATAGCTGAAGAAACCAGGAAAGATGCTGAATCGCAAGCAATCATTGAAAACATACATGATGGATGGATGATGAACTCATCTCCGAAACTCTGTGACATCAGAGGTGATCTGTGTGTAGTGGATGGAATTCTGCTGAAACAAAACAGAATAGTGATTCCTAAAAGTTTGAGAAAAGACATTCTGCACAAGATTCATGAAGGTCATCTCGGCATCGAGAAATGCAAAAGGAGAGCTAGAGACATCATGTGATTAATATCATAATATCATGTGATTGTACGTGTTACCAAAGTAAGCCACTAGAGGGCAGTGTGTTCAATGTATAGGTTGAGAACTGTAGAGTAAGAAAGTGAGTGCTGAGAGACCGCATGGTAAAGAAGCAATAAAGAAGAATGAGATCCAAACGCTGCACTGAAGATAATTGTGTTCCAGAACATGAACAAAACAGCCAGCTCAGTGCTTGTGAAAACAAAGACTCTGCGGTGAGCCTGAGCACGAGTGCTGGTTATAAAGGCCACCCACAGGTGTGGCCTATGCCATCTGCAACGTCTCCCTCTGTTGGTCAGAGTGGTCAGCCCTGCCCCAGGCTGTCCCCTTGCATACATATACAGTAACCCTCCTTTTATACATGGATCAGCAGACACGATTTCAGTCTCACACTGATTTTTTCTGAGAACCAAACTAATAATTTTTTGCAGAACCCTGCACACCCATGGAAAAGGCAGATATCCTTTTTTTTTCTTTTTTTTTGCTTTTGTGATGTCTGGGCAGTTATTTCGTGGCAATATTTAAATGTTCGTATATTTGTGTTAAATTAGACAAAATATGATTTAATAATTTTGTAGCATAAATATTAACATAAATTCAGCTACATTTCCATATAAAACATATAAATATTTTGGTACTGTGGAGTGAAACACAAAAAGGCGGGAAGTAAAAAAAAAAAAATCTATTTAGAGAATGCTATTTATTTCTCCTTGCTGCTGATTGACTGCAGTCCTCTCTGTACTCAGAGGCCAGAGGTTTGAAAGTAGCAAATCCTAGCCGGTTATTTATTTTTCTTGGCTGCTGCTCAGAATTTCCCCCTTGGAGCGATGAGTTTTTCATGTTTTTCTTACCAAAGGAAACAGTCGTGCATGAATTAAATGACAGCGGTAATATTGGTATTTACATTCTAGCACTGCAGGAATTTAGTGTAAACCAGGGGTCACCAACGTGGTGCCCCCAAGGACCACATGAGTAGCCTGCAGACCTGTTCTAAAAATAGTACCAGAAAGCTGTGTCTAGCATTTGATCTGTGTCTTACTGTAATCACATTTGTAATCACATAGACATGACTAAGTCTGAAAAAAAATAAAATAAAACTTGTTTATTATACTTGAAGTTAAGATAAGTTTAGGTTAACTCTGTTCTAGTGTATCAAACTGTACAGTATGGAAAGTGTAAATTAAATTATTACTGTATTTACTCTGCTTCCATGAATTACAGTGCAGTCTATATATGCCTAAAATGCATAACTTTTATAGTGTAAACCCTAAATATGCTCCCAAAACACTTTTGCCTCTATATGCCCCTTATGCCCCAATTTTACCCCTATATAGACTGTACTGTAATTCATGCAAGCCAATTTTCTTTGGTATAGGCAGGGTAATAATTTAATATACAGTAATTAAAAAGCAGGACTTTAAGAAGTACAAAACGAAAAACAGGAGAACACTCAGCAAAACACTCAAAATAGCTCCACAACAATTATTAGCTCTAAGAAAAAATCTGCAAATGAGTGAACCAAATAAGCGATGGTTCACTGTAGGCCCTATATATAAACACCTTAAGTATTTAGTGTTTATTAGAACAGAGGACTTGTCCTTCACAACCTTCCATTGTGGATCAGTGTATTTATACTTTCCACAAAAATTGTGAGTTATCAGAGTCTGCATGTTCTCCGTGTCAAACAGAGCAGCCTGAAATGCAAATAAGTGTGATAGGAACATCCAGCAAAGTGTTTGAAATCTGATGTGGAGAATTCAAAGTTATAATTAAAGGAGACCAGAATTTTCATCTCTGTGAATAAGTGAATAAGTGACGCTCCTGTTCTTTTACCCCTCCTGCAGGCAGAGCATAGAAGATTGAGAGGAGACTTTATGTAATGCTAGATAGTCTGATCTGAAATCGGTCTGAGAGGGTTCAAAGTACATGTGCTTCGACAGAGTGGCTACTTTATGGCTCTGACCACTTCTGTAACTGAAGCTTACATTAAGATCCTGAAACATGATACAAACTGCTCATTATTGCTCTTCTTATTATTATTATTTGCAAGACGTCATGGAAAGGACAGAAGGAACGGCATCATTAAAAGGAAAAAAGGTTCCTCCGTTGCCGTTCAGTTCCCCAGATAGTGTAAATGAGTTTGTTCAGCTGTCAGATGTTACTATGTGCTAGTAGTGTGTTCAACTGAACATGGTGTTAAATTATGGCCTTTTGTACACATTATATATTGGAAACACAAACAAAAGGAAAAGTCAACATTTTTACTGTGACGGTGCATTCTACCTTCCCCACCGTCGTGTCTTTGCATTGGTGTGTCCTGACCTCTTGTGGACACATAAGGTACTGCAAGAAGTGAGAGCTGAAATGTGAAGATGTGATAAAGCAGAAAAAAACACTGAAACTAATATTCTGCCACATTCTCCTGGCATTATTTTATTGAAAGGCAGAATTCACAAGGCTTTAAGACACATATATCTTTTTGTCTCTCATTAAGCTACTTTCCTGAAGGATTAACAAACATCAGTCTTCAACAAGGCTGCTTTAGTTCCATTTTTATATCACTGCAGTTATGAGAAGTGTCCATGAAAGCTAATAAAGGTTTATGTCATGAACGGCTTATGAAGACAACACATTGCACTATGAATTCTGCCATTATCAACACATTTTTTATTTGTAAATGATGGAAACTGCCCAATATCTAATATGCCATGTAGCACAGAATCTTCTGCTACTCTGCTGTTTATGAAGAATAAATGAGCACTGTATTGAAACTGCATTTAAATCGATTAACTAATCCAGCTGATTCTTTCCAACTGCTTGTAAGTTTATTTTCACCAACAAATTTCATATGTGAATCTCTTGTTGTAATGGGGAAATGTCACGTCCTCCACTAGGTGGTGGTGGTGGTGTTCTTTATATGGCAAGTTATTGTGAAATCTCGCGAGAAGAGGGGAATGAAAAAAGAAGTAGCTTTCTTCTTGCGCCGAGAGAGAGAGATCGGTCTCCCCATTGTTCATAGTGAGATAACTGACTAATAAAGAGTGCTGTACTGCTACAACCTACTGGGTGGGGTTATTACAGCTCTTAACAGTAATAACAAAGTGGTCATTCTGTGTTGCTTAATCTGTCCAACTTCCAGACCGACTGGAACTTGATTAAGAATTCCAGGTAAGCCTGCATGTGATGAAAGCTCACAAATATAAGCTTATGACTATGCCAGTCAGGTTTGGGTAGCCTTTGGCCTAGTAATTAGGGAGGACAGAAAAATACACAGCATTGCATGGCACCTTAAAACAAGCTGAAACAAGACAAAGTAAAATAATGTTTTTTTCAGAATTAACTCTAAAATTGCGTATCACTGATTTCACAGGTTATGTTGCAGCTTTGTTATTCCATAGATCCCAGCATATCTCTGATAGAAAAAAGTAAAAATAAAGGAAATGACAAGGTCACAAATCGGGCACTCCTTACAGCTCAGGTATTTATGTTTTTATTTTATCCATTTTGACTTAATAATTGCAGCACAGGGAAGTGGCCGGCAGATGGAGAAAAAACTTTAAGTGTGGGTTCCACACCCATAGGATCCAGGCACGCAGGAAGTATTTTTAGTAGGTAACAGAATTACAGAGTATAATGCTTTGAAATAGTATTAATTAATAGAAGAAAACTGAACAGTTGAACAGATCAACAAGCATTTGGAGGGCCAACATAGCTTTACTGCTCAGCATATCTCAGTATGAATTGCAACACATGTGACTATACCAACCCATTAATTCGTTGTTTTGTTACATAAGGCAATATTTATTGGTGCATAGGAATGCAGACCTTTTATGTCTTTGATGATTATTGCACAGCTGCTCAATCAACCATTGTAAACACTACTAACAAAACAGGTATTCGTTTTTAACGAGGATGTGAACAGTGTATCAGTACAGTGTAGATGTTTGCCCCAGAAATGAGGATGCATACTTATATTCTCGTATAAAATCACCAAACTATCTTTTAACTGAATTAACATATAAGCTTTAATTTACCCCAAACAGTTTTTCTCATTCCTATTATTATTCCATTAAGAAATTCAATCTCTGACTAAGAATGTGGATCATAACAGAAATAAATGTGACAACAAAACCATAGCACTGGACATTCTCAGGTGCAATAAAAGTAAATAAACACAATATCCACACCTACTGGAATGTGATTAAGTATTCTGGGTAAGCCTGTATATCATGAAAAATCACAAACATAGTTGGGTTATGTGGGTTATCTGTGACACTGTCATATAAATCTGTGGGGGAGGAGCCCTTGGCTGGAGGTGAAAGAAGACCAGACTTCCCG
>JBBJLR010058823.1:0-11428 GCA_037577145.1 Brachypetersius gabonensis
AGGCAATAGTATTGGGACACCTGACCGTTATTGCAACAGGGATACTGCATTAAAATCAGACTGCAGCTATAACAACTTCCACTCTTCTTGGAAGACTTTCCACAAGATGTCGGAGTTTCTGAGGGAATTTGTGCCCATTCGTATAGCATTTATGAATTCAGGTACCGATGTTGGACTGGCTCACAATCTCCGTTCCAGTTCCAGACACACACACGGCGAAATTCACCTGTACAGGTGGGAACTAAATAACAAGCTTTCAGCAGGGATCACATTACTCTGGCCTGTGTCCTGGCACATATCACTGATGGAGCTGCTTTACAAGTGTTTTTGAACTGAAATGTAGTGCTTGTGAAGCGGAAATATTAAGAATGGCCCATGCGCTATTTTTATAAATAGAATAGACTGTTTATTGTCGTTAGGGATCCATGTGTTCTCAAGAAAGAACAAACACAACTAATAACCTCTACTAAGCAATAAGGTCAAATTACAGGTAGTCTGACCACAGGTCAAGAAATCTGAAACAAGAGGGTTACATGTAATTCGGTTGTACTCCCTTAATAAATAAAACAACCAAACCAAGTAGAAGCTCCTTTACACACATCAGGAATAAAACAAATCACTCAAATTAAAATCCATAAACATGCCCACATGACAAACAAATAAAATGTCAATTATGAATAAAAATAAAAATAAACATTCAAAATGCTGTTTACATACCAAACAAGGACATACAAGCGCAGCAGATTTCAAACCACACCAATTACAGTAGTAGCCCGATATGAAAACAAAGAAGTTTCAAAGTAAGCACTGAATTACCCCAAAGGTGTGGAAAGGCACAGCTGCATTTAAGCAGGCAGTATAAAGAAAAAAAATCATCCATGGCACATGACTATGATTACTAATTGCATGCTGGGCTACATCCAGGATGTTACAGTCAGCCTATTTAATAAACACATCTAAAGTACTACAGTAATAGGCAAGAACTTCATGAAGACACTGAGATCATGAGTGAAATTAGCAGCCATGTAGATGAGATGATGGGATTTTTGTCAACCTTGGTTGAATGTACATTGGCTGTTTAATTATGACACTGTCATGAGGTGTGTGTACAGCAGCTGACGGTCATTGTCCAGTGTATATCTGCAGTTTTCTTTTATAAACACACACTTATAAAGTGTGTTTGAGGGCATCCCTGGGCTCCAGCTTGCTGGAGATGTTTTGGTGCAGGTCTATTAGCATGCCATCCCGCTTCTCTGCATCCGAAAGAACTTGCTGGTTTAAAAACAAAAAAAGAAATTTCACAAACTGTCATCATGAACTTTATTAGTTAGTACACTGAACATTTAGAAAATCTGACCATAGGAGGAGCCATCTGTCAGCTGTACAGTCTTTAATGAGACCAGAACTGTGCGAACACGTACCTCTATGAGCTTATCCCTTTTCTGCAAACTCTCCTTCAGTTTCCCCTCTTCTAAATCTCTCTGAGCCTTTTCAGCATACCACACTTGTTCTGCTTGCTTGCTCTCTTTGATTGCCTCCCTCAGCTCCTTACGCGCGTCTCTTAGCCGCTCTGTTAGTTCAGCAATGGCTTGTTTGTGACTTTGTATTTGGTCCTGGAAAAAAAAAATAGATGAAATCAATAAACTGTTTAGAGTGCTGGGGTTTAATAATTTACTTGCTAGCCATCAAAAACAATAAGCTTAGAGCTGAAGTATAGAATTACAATTCCCTGGACATACCACTAGATGGAGAACTTGCACAGAAAATCAACAAATGTGAAAAGTGTTGGCTGGGTAGAAATGATCATTTTTAGAATTGGATTTTGTAATCAGTATTCTTATTACTGGACTTTTCAATATGCACAATGCAGAAATAATTGAATAAGTAAGATCACTCAGGGTAATTTTACCTGTATTACAGTTTCAGCGTCTTTTAAAGCAGTAGAGAGTTTGGAGACCTTCTCTCTCATGGTGGCAGTGTCTTGTTCTTGGTTTTTCAAAAAGGCCGCTAACAAGGCCTCCTTCTTTTGCAACTGACTGGCCAAAGCAGCCTCAGCTCCGCCTCCTGGCAGTCCTCGACCAATCAGAGAATCCGAGAGGGCCTGTGAGTGAGCAGTATCTAATTGTGACCAACACCAGGGATAATCCTGCAGAGCCTTAACTTGACACAGTTTGGTGATTTCAAAGCTCTAACTCAGCTGATTCAAATGATCAATTAAACACAAGGTTTAGTTGGCGTGTTTGTACAGGGAAATCACCAAATTCCAAAGAAATGTACACTATATGGACAGTATTGGGGCACCCTTGCTTTTCGGGGTTTGTGCTATGGCCCTTGCTTCCAATCAAGGCCAATCTTAGTGCTTCAGCATACGAAGACATTTTCGACAACGTCCAGCATGACTGTGTCCCAGTGCAAGCTCCATAAAGACATGCTTGAGGAGTTTGGCGTGGAAGAACCTGACTGGCCCACACAGGCCTTCTTGTCCAACACCAGTTCCTGACCTAATGCTCTACAGAATGAATGGGCATAAATTCCCACAGAAACTCCAAAATCTTGTGGAATGCCTCCCAAGAAGAGTTTAAGCTGTTATGGCTGTAAAGGGGTTGGGGGGCTCCAATTTACACTCTCTGTGTTTGAATGCAATCCCATTAAAGTCCCTGTAGGTGTGATGGTCTGAGTGTCCTAATACCTTTGTCCATATAGTGTATTTAAGAAGAATAAACAGATTTATGGTGCAATCATACAGTTTACTGAATGGGTGAAATTTTGTCAGTTCAAAGCAAATCAAAGCATTAATTACTATAACGGTAATTTCTAGAGACCTAAATTAATTTGCAGTCACAAATTGAACACCTGAGACTTAGACTGCATTCCTACTGATTTAACAGGAGGGATGAATATAAGTAAATCAACTGGATCTGAACCTGAATATCTTTATGGGAGCTTTCTAGCGCCTCCTGCAGGCGAGAGATTAGAGTTTCTCTGTCTTGTAGCACTGCTCCCAGGGCAGAGTCCCGCTCTTTCCATAGCTCTCTCTCTTTCTGCATGTCCTGCAGTGATCGTGTCTTCTCAGCCAATTCTACCCGCAAATCCTGAAACAAAAGGACAACTGTCAGAACAAAACTGTTAAACACGTACACTTTCATTCAGCAATAGGACGAAGGGAAATGTACACAGCTGTAGTACAGTGCTAAAGGTTTTGAACTAAAAGCTTGCAGTAAGTTATTTTCAGCCATGAGTCAACATCCTGGCTGGTAAACAATTTGTGTAGCTGATTGATTGGTCTTAGTTTCATGTTTGCCTTACGTTGATGATATCCTGGTTACACAGGAGAACAGTGTTCAGAGTGATCAGGTCTCTGTCTCGCTCTTTGCCAGCTTTCCGGAGGGTCTCCAGCTCTTTTTGCAGTCCACTTTCTCTCTGTTTTAGATCAGACATCTCCACCTCTAAGACATTCTGATAAAAACACACATACTTAGCAAAGGCCCTTGTCATTTGTTCTACCATCATTTGCTGTGCATTTGCAACAAAATAAAATGTTGGAAAACATTCCTTTGGAAAGGGGCGATTATGCCTTGACGTTACAGCTCAAGGGATTTAAATTTTCCAAGAACGGCCACTATTTCCCTGTTGGGTGAAAATAAACCATTACAATCTGACAAAGGCATTTCAGTCCACCTATTCCTGGTTTCATTTTACTTGAGGAGTAACTATAATTAAAGTGGCTACAGCTGTGATCTGCAATTATAATCTAGCACAAACCTGTAATGTGTAGTTTTACAGTTCTGAGAGCAATAATTGAGGTGACGGCTTTGTTTGAATTGACCTCACTGTAATGTAATAAAACCCGCAATTAGACAGCTGTGTGTTGAATCATTTTTGCTAGGGGGTGGAAACGGGTTGGAAAGCACTGGAATCTCATTCTGGGTGTTTGTTTATGGTGGACAAGATCAATCAGTAAGCTCAGTTTAAAGTGTCCATCTAACTTAGCACACTTGACAGGTCTACTACCACCTATTCACTGAGTAAGCTGGGTATCTAAATATAAGCTTATTTAATGTAAAATTATCTGGACACTTGACAGGCTACATGAGGACATAAAAGACAAGTAGTTTAGTATTATGGTTGCAATACTGCAATACTGGTTTTGACTAGCATTTGATGTGTGCTGGCTCTTTATAGTCTACTTAAGTAGTTCCAAAGAAAGTGCATTGTTTGAGTAGTTTTTGTTTCTGTATAGTCAGAACTTTGTTCCATTTTCCAATACTGTATGCTTTTTTCAATGATTTTCAATGAATTCATTGGCTTGTTAGATGATCCATGTCCGTAAAGATTTTAAAGGCACATTTAAATGTAAAAACTGGCCATAAACAGGCATTTTAGAACATTGGTTCACATCCGTCACATAACACTATAAATAGACATCTATATTTAATCCAGCTTAAATCTTGACATTTGCAATTTTTACATTATTTGAATTGTTTGAATTGTTGAATTGTAAGCTAAAAAGTGTCACCACAGGTGGTCAGAAAGGTCACAAAGGTACAATCAGACACCTCACCTCACGCTCCGAGTGCTTTTCAGGCAGGGTCACTGTCACTTTGCTGATGATCTTATCAGCCGCCTCCACCCCAGCACCCAGCTCGACACACAGCTTTCGGATCAAAGTAACACATTCCTAAGAGCGAAAGAATCCAGGTCAGTCACTAGTCAGGTTCTTGTGGCGTGCTATTATTTTGATGGTTTGAATTTGTAACTTAATCACTCAGCGGTGAAAGTTGACCTGAATGACTTTCTCTCTGCTCTGCAGTGAATGCCCGAGACGGTGAATCAGTCCGTCCTCATTCTCCGAGCCTCTCTCTATATGCTGCAATAGACCAGGAGAGACACAAGCACATATCCACCAATTACTTATCATAGAGACATAAGCAAGGGTAAAGGAGGTCATTCTTTTGACTGAATGGCAGTTCTAAATACCACACATTCATGTGAATGCAGAAGTACAGGTTGAGGTTACACATATTGGAATGAAGCCTATAAAATATAAATAAAGCAATAAATAATAATAGTTCAGTAAAAAAGATCTGATAGTTGTCAGGCTTTTAAGGTGAAATAATCAGAGACCTGGGGAGTTTACACGCAATATGGAAGCTGAAGAGCTAGTTAATGATCCGCTTAAAGAAAACATTAAAAGCCCAGGGCAAACTCCTCCTGCTGGGGAAGATTCCAGGAAGAGGTGTAGGAGTGTGTGTACCTGCATTTGTGCAACCTTCATCAGACAAAGCACACACCCTGTGTATTTTGTACACACCCTCTGCCTCTCTCATGCCACACACCATATATGCAAAATCAACAGTATTATTACTGGTATGGGCAGTGTTTAAAAATAGAACACATTTTTAGTCTTTATGCTAAAAAATAATCAAAACATCTTTCAATGTTGTACAGACAGGCTGTGCAGTATAAAAACAAACTGTACATTTGACAAATTACAATGAACTGTCATGTGTTTGAAGTGTTATCTGTAATGAGTATGATAACTAGGACTTCAATTAACTAAAGTGTCAAATGTATAACCGAATGGGATGCAACAATTGCTTACATCATCAGTGTAAGCAGCAAAACAACGAACTCTGGAACGGTGTACAAATCAAACAGACAACGTCAAACAGGTGTCTATTTTTACCTTTTGAATAATATTCCTTACCATTTGCAGGGCTGGACCTGATGGACTGCCATTACTGGAGTTTGATTGGGTGCCATCCCAAAGTTCTGCCTCCAGGGTCCTAATGCGAGCCTGTGCTTGATCCAGCTTCTCCCGTAACTGCTTAACAGCGAGGTGCACTCTGCCTGTAGTGACCTGCATCACATTAATGCAGATTACAGAATGTTCTCAAAAGCTAAACAGTGTTGTGCAGAAGCAATTATACATTTTGCAAGATTATAAATTATACAGTCCTACCAAATTACCAACATTTGACATAATTAAGACAAATTTTTGGGTGTAAATGCTACTCTTTTAACAAATCTATGCATAGCCAAATCTCCCAATCACTGTGACACAGCATTTGTAGATGTTAGTAAAACCATTCCAATAAGGAGTTCACATAGATACAAATTTATTTGTGGTGAAAAGAGCTGAAACTAAATATAATAACTAAATATAACTGCTGGAACAAACTGCTCATCACTATCAATTCTGTACCAACCGGAGCGGTCAATTTATTGATTTTCTACATATTTCTTTTTGTATTTTATTTCTTCTTTATTTTATCCTATTCTTGTAAAGCAAATTGAATGACCTTTATATAAACAAAAGGTCTATAAACTACATAAACAAACTTGAACTGACTCCAAATAGTAGTGAAACTGCACACAAATAAGCATCCATACCTCTCTGTGCAGGGGCACAAACTCATCCCTCAGTTCGGTCAGTACATCCTGACTCTCTCCATTTACTTCATCCTCCTCCTGGCAGCCTCCCTCTCCAAAGATCAGCGCACGCACTAACCCAGCCTTAGGCGATTCAGCTGTGGCACCACCATTCCGTCCTTGTGCTCTGTCCAAAACTGGGATGTGACTTCCTGCAGGAGATCGGACTGGCTTTCCTTCTACACCTTTCAGCTTCTGGAGGATGGAAACCAAATCTACTGATGGCTCTTGGGGCCAGTCAAATGGATCAGCTCCATCCAGAGAGTCCAGGGACTGCGCTGAGCCAGTGCGAGATCGTGTCCGCAACGAATGGCAGGAACCAGCTAAGGAGGCAGGACTTGAGCTGACTGATGGAACTCTAGACCAATGAAGAGGCATACTTCGGGACTTGTCCCGAAGACCAGAAGGGGACAAGAACTGTTCAGGCATGTGACGAGGAATCCCGCATACAGATTCATAATCCGAGTCGGACACTCTTAAGGAGTCACAGCACTCACAGTTTTTCCCTTTATTGCATCTTCTACCTGTCCTTTTGTAGTAAGGACAGGAGTCTGATTTTTCAGACCAAAATTCAAACTCAGATAGACACATATTGTCCCTTAGCATCTCTCTGTAAATGTTCCATGAGCCACCCTCTCCCACCTCTGCATCATCTTCACTGGAGCTTGTTCTGCTTCTGATGCCTGAGGGGCAGCGTTTTTTATAAGCACTTCGGACCCACCTTCTCAAGTGATCCCTTTCCTGAGTCAGTTTCTGAAGTCTCTCTCTGGACAGGACTTTGACTCTGGCAATGACCGTGTCAAACTTAAACACCCGTTCCAGTACAAACACACATTTGCTGCACACAAACTCCCCCAGCCCATTCCCCCGAGGTACAGACTCCCCTAATATGTGTGTCAGCACAGAGAGCACGTCTGTGCCTCTATCGGAGGTGGGCAGGGGGTGAGACTTGTAAGAGGAGCCGAGAGATAAAGTGCTTCCTGTAAGAAATAAAATGACAGGAATTGATTAAAGAAAGAGAATTCTGAATTCAGCCCCATCACACACTAGTTTTCCAAAGTGCATTTTTAAAAATAGTTGCCAAATGGTTATCGGCTTGGATGTAGCAAGCCTGATGTGGCTCATGTTGTGTGATGTCATTATATTGGCAGTGTATTTCTGCCTGTGGGGCATTAGAGTGTTTGAGCATAACAGGCTACTTTAAAATAATCTTAAGTGAAGTGCATCAATTAAAATTCTTAAAAAAAAATTCAAAGAGGAGATATCAGATCGTATTCGCTTTGTCTCATATTTAAGGTTTTAATAGCCATATCAGAAAATAATATTTTATATTCCAGTCATAACATGCAGTTTCCTCTGGGATCAATAACATTTTCTGATACTAATACAGATGACAAATTCAGAATGCAAATGCTTATTTTATGTCTGCGCAGACACAATACGACAAGAACAACATAAAAGTCTAAATAAATCCAATTAAAAAATCTGTAGAAAAAACTCAATTTGAAATAAACTCTGCCATATACAGATTGAAACTTATCCAAACAGTTATCATGTACATTTTTTAAAAAAGAACAATATATTAAAAGGTCCTTAGGGAAACCAATAGAATGTAAATGGAATACAAATGAACATTCCTAACTTCTGAGACTTCAAAAAACAAGACCTGTTCGTCAACTTTACACACCGCAATTGTTCAATTTAAACCCAGTAACAATGAAAAGATTGTGGGTGCAATTGTGTTTTGCATTCTTTCTTACCCCACGGGCTGCTCTGGGCAGACCTGGATGAAGGCAGGGTGCTGGTAGACTCTTTGGAGAGAGAGCGTGTTGGCGTTGGAGCCTGGCTGCCTTTTCTGTTCTGAGCCCCGAAGAGCCATCGCCGCTGGTTTCCCTGCAGGTCGCACCCACAGATGCGGCATCCCTCAGCTTTGCTCCTAGTAGTCATCCTACTAGAAGACATGCTGGGCCTGAAAGATCATTTGATCATGTGCATAACTAGACCCTGACGATAAGAGTCAGCAAGCTCTGCCAGACTGGAATCATAATGTGACTTGGGCATTTATAAAGCTAATGGTAAAACATACAGAAAACGCTATAAATCTCATTAAGTTAACTTTAAAAGATCAAAACCTACTGAGATTCATGGGCATTACTTTACTTGGTTGCCTTCAATCAAAGTACATTACTTAATAAAAAATTAAAAGCAAGCCACACAAACTTAAAACAAGCTTAAGTTTCCATGATTGGTTTTTAGCATTAACTTACTGAAGTAACTGCTTCACTGCATTATTAATCAACTAACATGATTCATCAATGCATTTGAAGTTAATTTACTGACTGCTTAAGTTAACTAGACTGCTTTATGGCACTACATTCACTTTTTTTTTTAAGTTCACATATTGAAGTCATTTAATTGATTAAAGGCACTAAGTCTTAACTTGGCTGCTTCAAGGCATTTAAAGTTAACTTATTCAAGTGACTTGACTGCTTCAAACCACTACGTTTGAATCATTATTGAAATGTAGTGCTGCAAGCCTGATGAGAGCCTGCCCTCTTTGTTCACACTCTCCAAACAGGCGTCTGTTTATAGGGCTGGCTCAGACTGCTCACTGTACACGTCGCCCTTGAATCCCAGCCACTCTCAATAGCCCTTACAAACCGAGCCAAGAGGCTCCACTGCTTCATTTTCCCCAACCAAACAACTTTCTAACTGCTTTCAGGCAACACACGAAGACCAGGGTGCTGGCGTGGCCTCAGTTTAAAGCAGAGACCAAGACGGGCTATCCTGAAGCGAACAGGAGCATGCATGACTGTTGACAAAACCTCAAACCATAACGTCTTCATTGACATTTTAATGTGTATTCCCAGGGCGCAGATGTTAATGAGATGTCTATAGCCAATAACAGTGATTTGAAACGACATGCAAAGCAAGTGTCATGTCCCTTAAACAAATACAAGCAAATAAATGTCCTGATTTTGATCTGGAATATACGAGGTTTCTGCAGAGTTGTGGTCTGGTGTCTGGTTTACCTGACTGGTGTAACAGCAATCATCATGGAATGAGGAAAACGTTAAAATGTCAAGGTTGGTGTAAAGGAAGGTCTTTACACTACTAGGCACAACACCAAAAACACATGGAGAAACTTAGATAAAGCTTTTTTTTTTTTTTTAAACCCACCTTAACTGCGGTGGGCTTTTTGACCCACTTGAAAAGCGAGACGCTCGACTAGACAACGCGACGACGGAACGTGCTTTTATTCAAACAAACAAATGAACTTACTCCACGGACGAAAAGCTCCTACAATCTGATCCAGGAACTGAACTGAGCTGGAGTGGAGTGGAGTGGAGTGGAGAGCACTGCAGCCCCGCCCACTCTAGCTACCTGGCCTGCTGACGTCATCACCCATACCTGTTTATAATACATGACAAATAGAACACATATATTATAATGTGTTCTATTAGCTTCATTTTGTGAAGCTGCTTTGTGACAATGACCATTGTTATAGGCGCTATATAAATAAAATTGAATTAAATTGAACACAATAGAACACTTCAGTCACGTCATACTCATGCATCCAGATATATCCCAACTCCCAACAAATTCATTTTATTCATATAATTTGCATATAATTACAGGAATTATATTCATATCATTTATATATAACTGTGTACACTATATTCACATAATTTAAAATAAATATTGAATATACAAGATTAATTATTCCTAATTTTCAATTATGGTACTTGCTGCTATAATTCAGACATCATATTCATATATCCATATTTTTCCCAGAGAAAAAAAAGCAATGGTAAACTGAAAAAAAGAGAATAAAGAAGTGCAGCCACTTGGGTTTAAATTCTTTTACTCATTTTTATTTGAACTGCTGAAAGAATAATAGTATTCATGATTACATTTCACTTTTTTCCTTGCTAAAGCCACAATATAATCAGCATAGTTCAATCCTATTTATTTATGCGCTTGTAAAACAAAATATAAATCATTATATTTATACAAATTAGGTAAAATGTTTATTTGACTTTATTTAAAATCAAAATAGGCCTATTCGTAATTACATAATGCAACTTTTATCAATTGCTAAAGTTACAATATTATCAGTATCATGAAATCATATTCGTATATGTACCTGCAAAACATACAAAAAACATGCAGGTGGCTGCTAATAGAATGACATCTTAGTGTGTGTGTGTGTGTGTGTTTTAAAATTAGATATCCCTCATGTCAGCCACTTCTGTATGCAGTCTTTGTACACCGTGAAGTTTGAGTGCCAGTTGACGTGTGGGACTCCAGAGAACACACACTGGACCACGTCTCCTCTGTAGTCCAGCGTTTTTAGACCAAACACATCCTTTCGGTACAACTGAAGTAAGAGAAGAGTGTATTTCAGCTCAAATAAACAACGTCAGATGAATGTTATGAAAATACAATTTTGTTTTGAGTGCTTTATTAAATTTGCATTTGTGCTTCAGCTCACATCCTGTTCTTTCATTCCAACTACCACTTCACTGGGGTCATAGAATCCAAAGAAACTGTTGGGGGAAAAACAATAACACTTGCCATGAGTTTCTCAGAGTAGATCTTGTTTTAAATCTGACTTTTCATGGAATCATGATAGACTCTGTATAATCCCTCTAAAGTCTGTCTTCTCTGCTGCCATGTCTCTTGTCTTGTTGTGGTCTTGTGTTGATATTCCCCTCTACGTGCCAATGTTACCGCCCTTTTTATGAAGGGACTATAATAATTGGTTAAACCAAGGAAAGTGTGTCAGCGTAAGCCAATCAGATATATATCTATATCTATATCTATATATATTAGGGGTAGGCATAGATTAATCTAGATTAAAATGGCTCAAAAAAGCCCCCCACCCCAAAATATTTTAAAATCAACATTCTGATGTGATGAGTTTGTCTGCTTTCTCACCGCTAACAGGTTGAAACAAGCAAGACACGCTGACAGAGCTGCTCTGAGCGAGTTT
>JBBJLR010058833.1:0-11428 GCA_037577145.1 Brachypetersius gabonensis
CACACATTTATATTTTATATATATATATTCTTATATTGCTGATTTTCTCTTTCAAGACAAACGTGACCATTCAAATTAGCATTAAAACAACACCTGAACATTCAATTAACCACTGACCAGCTTAAAGTGCTCCACTGAACACCACAGAAAATCCTTCCTTCTCACTCCTTTCTGTATATTCTTATGGGTTTAATAACTATCATTATGTGGAAGACTATGTGCATTATTTTTGTTGCAGTGTGCAACAGTCTAAGTGCAATACAGTGCAATGTTCTTACCAGGTGCCGAAACATTATGTGCAGTATTGTACGTTGTCCTCTAAATGGTGCTTATGTGCAGTAGTCTATACATGCAATATTCATGTTGTGGTTGCTTTCTTTCCACAGATTTTTATGTAGATTTTATTTAGGATATTTGATTTGATTTTATTATTGTATTTTATCTTACATTTTATTTTACATATTCTTGTGTCTCTCTGTGTTTGTGTTTATTAGCCATTTCTGATTCTGATTCTTGTGTGATTTCTATAGGGGGGCTAATAATTAATTTTTCAGTCCTGTAATGCATGTAGGCAAATGTAGTCTATGTAGTCTTGCACTACTAAGTGAAAATTGATGTAGCTTGTCATGCTTACCCAGGGACCTATTGATCAAACCCCAGTCTGCTGCATGGAGGGTAGTGTTGCTACACTATAATACCATGTGAAGGTGTAACGTTAGGCATGCAAATCAAAAACACTGTAATGAACAGCTTTGAGTAGCCAGCAATGTCGTTTCTCAACGTCGTTTGTCGTTAATCTGTCAAATAGAAAGTATAGTCTACCAAGCGACAAGTGATATTATACTTCCGTAATAGGAAGTATATCAAATAGAAAGTATAATCTGCCCAGCAACAAGGATAAAAAAAAGAAACAGGAAACAGTCGTTTAGGCACACTTGAACTTTAAAAGGTATCAGAAAAAAAATATGCTTTTCTCCAATTTAACCTTAAAAGGTATCAGAAAGAACATGCTTTTCTCCCTCCTCCCACACAGACTCAGAATATAAAATGTAAGAATTTGAGGACCACCCTCAGATCAGCGGGGCTTGCATGCACCGCTATCTCCTTTGCGCTGTTAAGTGTTTAAAAAAATTGGAATAAAAAAGAGATGTGAGATGTGTTGTGATGTGAGTCAGCCGACCAGGATCTCCAGACCAGGAGTTTGGGTGTTTGTGGACGGACAGTTCACATAGTCAACTGTAGTAAAGTACCACATGATTGAGAAATGAGATATACATGAATAGTAAATGGTAAAGTTATATATTTAACATTAGCTGTTTGTCTATTACTAACAGCTCCTCCTCTCATGAAGATGTCTGTGTGTTTCCCTATATTCCCATTACACAATTTCTGGAATCTGAAAAAATCTGTGAATTTTAAGTTCCAAATTCCCACTTACAACTGGAGCAGCACTTCCATTAACAGCATAAAGGGTTCTGTTGATATGTGGTCATCTGTATATTTTATATTGGCTGTGCCACATTTAAAGCCAGTCTTTTTAAAGAATTTTACAGCTTTTTTCTCCCATTGGAGCTCACAAGGTCCTATTTATGCCATTGGATTAATAGTTGGAAGAATAATAGATTTATTTGGCATGCTATATTTCTGGAGGAAACACCCTGTTCCTAGCCACAAAAGCACTTCATCTCTCTTCACATGGCAGTAGCAGGAGGCTTATTAGGTAACTATGAGAGAATTCCACTTTGAAGATCAGAGACCCAACTGCTGTGCACAAACAAACACAGCCTCTGAGTGTTTGGAAGGATCTTACAGGGACAAATAGCACAGCACTACCAACAAAACCCATAAACTGAAAGGGAGGACAGTAACAGGAGGTCATGGCTTGTTTGGGTTTATGGCTTGTTGACAGTAACAGGAGGTCATGGCTTGTTTGGGTTTATGGCTTGTTGACAGTAACAGGAGGTCATGGCTTGTTTGCATTACTTGTAAACACTGCAGTCCCTCCGGTGAGTCCTGCAATAGTTGATCACCCAGTTGGAGGCTCTTAGGCCACTGTAAGAGAATGTTAGTGTAGGAAAAATGTCTTTTCTTTTTGAAAATTTAATGGTTATCTGTACTACAGAAACATTGTGAAAGTTTAAAAACAGTCCATGGTGGTGATGTCACAGGAACACAGTTATAAAACTAACCTATTCATATTATAGTCTACCAAAACAAAATCAAACTTCAGACTGCAATTTGTGGATAACGGTATAATTAAAGATATTCAAAAATTGCAGTCGGAAGTTTGATTGTGAAATTTTGAAAAGCTCTAATTTGTATGACAAAGTAATGATGTGGACACTATTTGAGATGAAAAAAAATACTTAACTGTATAATTAAAGATAAGTATTTTTTTTCATCTCAAATAGTGTCCACATCATTACTTTGTCATACAAATTAGAGCTTTTCAAAATGTTAAAGGTTTGAAAGTTTTTTTTATGAGAAATCAGTCCAAAAATGTTTATGTCCTACAGTCACAACATGGATAGACTCAAGTGAGGAGGTAATCCACGCAGTTACTCTATGAACACTGATATTAAGGATTCCCACCAGGAATCTTCATTAACACACACACACACACACACACGAATAAGATATGGTAGAAATCAGACAGGACACTTGGCGCTCACGCCAAAAAGTTCTATTTTGGCTTCATCAGACCAGAGGATTTTGCTTCTTACTGTCTGCAAATCCTTTGTGATTTTTGGGCAAACTCCAATCAAGCCTTTTAGTGAAGAGTGGCTTCTGTCTGGCCGCTCTACCAAAAAGGCCAGAGTAGTGGAGGGCATTAGCTATGGTTGACCTGCTTCAACAAACGATTGTTGGAGGTCCACATTAATGACCACTGGGTTCTTACTCACCTCTCTGACCAAGACCGTTCTTCCCCAATTACTCAGTTTGGTCAGGCGGCCAGATCTAGGGAGGGTCCGGGTGGTTCCCAACTTCTTCCATTCTGAATAATGAAGACCATGATGTTTTTCAGGACATCCAATGCTGACAAAATTTGTGCCTTGACAGAATCCGGTCTCGGAAGTCTATAGTGTCACATGGGCTTGGGTAAAAGACACAGCAGCAGGCAGCATGGAGGTTTATTTAATAGATTCTTCACCAGAACTCAGGACAGGCTAGTAACATTCAAACACAAAACTCTCGAAGGCTGAGAACTAGAACGTTTTGGAGGACCTTCACTCTGAGTAAACAAGAACGAAACTCAAACACGGAATCCTTGGAGGACCTTCACTCCGAAGAGACCCTTACAGTTAACTCAAAATACACAGTCCTGGAGCCTCTCAGCTTTGAGCACTTTCCGTGTCGCCTGAACGGATGTTCCACTTCCTTTGAGGCTGGAGCTCTTGGAGATACGCCTGTAATGATTACAGAAAAAGAGGAGGAGAGAGAATGGGAAAATTCACACAAGTCCAAGTTAGAAGTCCACGTTTAGCTGACCCTCATCAACATGCCCTTGATCCTCTCCTTGTTTCCAGTCTCTTTGCAAAAGGGCCACATCGTTTCCTCTTCTGCAGCCGAGCTCACAGAACACACCAGAGCGATACAGTTTCTTTTCAGAGTCCTCAGCAAACTCCAGAGCTATACCGTTTCTTTTTAAAGTTCTATAACCAAGTGCTCCTCAGCACCTTACCCATGAAACTGGGCAACCATGCAATGAATCTCTGGCTTAACCAGGCTTTAAACACACGCACTCTCTCAACCAATCACACGTTCAAAACAATCACTGCTCAGGACAGGTGGACATGTCGTTAGGTGCCTAGCAACCCAGAGCCTGCATTCCTGCAGCTCCTCTACACCTGAGTTGTTTAAGTACCTAACGACTATACACACTAAACACAGAACACAAAAACTCCATGGCCAGGCTTAGTGTCTCCTAAAATTCAGGCGATATACTCCTTACCGGGTGAGACTGAACAGACGTCACATATAGACAATTCCCTGGATGTCATTGCTTAGAGAAAAGATAGAATCCTACTACAGCAACTCCAACACCAGGAACATGTGGAGTGGGCTGAAGACCATCACAGACTGCAAGGGAAAGAGCCGCAGAGTGGGGGAGGTAACTGCTTCTCTACCTGAGGAGCTGAACACCTTCTATGCACGCTTTGAAAATGTCACGCACACCAGGTCACGTGCTGTCAAAAGGTACCGGAAATGACTAAACATCAGGTATAAAAGGTGGAAGCAGGTGTTAGAAACTTGCACAGACATTGAAGTTGCATGCTTCAGTCCTATGTGTCCCGAAATCATATCTAGTTGTACTGTGAATACTCTGGCTCTTCGGAGCAACCCCCTATTTTTGCCTGCGTGCGCGAGTGAGAACGCGGGCTTGTTTGGTGCGAGCCTCAAACCCACTCTCTCGTGCCAGTCTCACTTGGGCTCTTCCGTCACACGATTGTGTTTTGGTTGTCTGGTCGGTCATCTCCAATTTTTCCCTGCTCCAGTCTGTTGCCCCAACATGTTTTAAAAGGACCACCATCATCCCTGTCCCAAAGAAAACTAATGTGAGATGCCTAAATGACTATCGCCCAGTAGCACTCACCTCCATTGCCATGCAGTGCTTTGAGCGCATAGTCAGAGCTCACATCACATCTTTACTCCCTGCTTCACAAATTTCTATTTTTAATTTTTTTTTCTTCAGTTTTTAAAAATGTATCTGTATATTTTTCTATATATTTATGTAAATTTGGGGAAACATGAGCCCAAGAATTTCATTATGGGTAATGATGCTACATTATCTGTATATGACAATAAAACTCAAAACAAGAAATACTGTCACTCTCAGTACAGTATTCTCCACCTCTGGATGCCTCCACCTATACTCCGATGTAATAATACCAGTTATTGGTGACCTCATTTAAGCTGGGTGGTATGATAACCTTCAGGAAGTGTTGGATGAGCTTGTTTTATCCTAGGGAAGTCCACAAAGCAACAAAGCAGACCAAAATCAGCCTAACACAATTTTCTTGTCCACAGTGCAATGTGTGCGTAGGTCAGATGGCAAACATGCCTGGACCTTCAGGCTACAGTGTGTTCACATGTCTAATCTGCTGAAACAGCCTGTGAATCACTCCTCACCAAGCACACACACACCAGGAGCTAAACGAGCTATAAATTCATAGAATATTCTTTATAGCTCTAGACAGAAGATGCACTTTACAAATCTCTTTCATTTGCGTGTGTGCCCCAGAATAGTTTCACTCAGTTTCTTCTCCGTTTAAATTTTCATGGAGGTGTTCCAATACAAGCTATACATAAATGTAACCATAGCAACCTCACTTGGCAGAATTTCAAGGTTTTTGCATATCAAAGAGAGCATGTGTGTGTTACTTTGGTATATATGTTTTATTTGTGCAATGGGTGTATTAGATGCACAGAGCATAAAAAGTTTAAAAAATATAAAGTAAACCAACATAAAATAAACAATTTTTGTGCATGACATGTTCACGTAAAACAAAACAGGAGCAGACAGAAAAATTAAAATGACAGATCTCTGATGTTCCAAAAGCTGAATGCCTAAGGAAAATATAAAGCTGTGCAAACACATCTGAAATATACATTATTTCAAAAATAATTTGTTTTGTCCCCCACCTTTCCCCTCCTGAACAACAGTAGAGAGCAGTTCACATCCACCCCCCACTTTTTCTCTCCCGGACTCTAGCAGAGACGAGGTGTACACCCCTCCCAAACCATACCCCCACACCCAAAGAAACAGCCGAGACTTTGAGCTCTGCATGCTACCAACCCGCCCAAACAACAGCTGAAATGTACAGCAACCCCCCCGCCCCTCAAACACACACACGCACACATTAAAAATGCGCAAGTATATACAGTATACACACACAAAATTTTTATGTGTTTCCGCTGGCCGGGGTGTTCAGGGGAAGATAATATTTGTGTTTGATTGGGTTGTTGAGAGTGGGCTTTTTGTATTTAAAGATTCCATGACATGCTGCTTTTGTATGCTTTTATATAGGTCTTAGAACTCCCCTAATACTGTATCTGAAGTCTCTTTCCGAAATTCAGCCAGAATTACAGCCACTTCGAGCCAGTCCCACAACGAGATTTCCCTGGGATGTGCATTTTCTGTGTCTGGTCCGGATTTGCGCCTGCCCTCATTGCCTGAAGAAGGGGAATCGTGGCAAATACCAGTTCCTAACTAAAAAGTATGTCCTACTGTCCTGTCACTTTCTAAATAAAGGTTTGTTCTTTGGTCAGTTCCTATCTAAAAGTATGTCATATTGTTAGTTCCTTACCAAAAAATGTGTCCTTTTGTCAAGTATGTGCTATTGTCAGTTCTTAACTTAAAGAAGCTAAAAGACTTGGAATACTTTTTCAATAACTTACCTTTCATTAATACTAGTCCTGAAGGAAATTATCAATAATATTAGTGGTCCTTCTGCTTGAGTAGAACATTTCAATGCTCTCTTCACCTCTATTTGAGAGGATCAGGAAACAAACAGTGACTTAATAATACAAAAAAAAATTAAGGACTCCTACTTATGCTTAGGCTTTGATTTTCAGATGCGGTAGAATGAGCAAGAGATCAGTGAGGTAACAGGGGACTTAACCATGCTGAACAGCCTCCTTTCTCCTCGCAGCCATTCATTAGGTTGGGCCTGTTGTAGCTTAATATCTACATTCTTATCTATCGGTCCATTAAACCTGGTGCACACTCGATCCTCAGAGGAGCAAAAGGAGTCTTATAACCCCAATTACCTTCTGCAGAGATGTGCTTCATCATGGCTTTAGAGCGAAAGATTGGGTTTGAATTCAGTGTCAGGGAAACCTCACTGGAGATTTTCCAGCGCCACCTGAAAAGCAAAGAAATACTTTAGGAAGCAGAATGGTGGACACAGTGAGGGAGACTGAAAGAGGGATAAAGTGCTTCACTTCGTCTTTATGAGCTCCAGCTGCTTGTTTGACTCTTGCAGAATGTGTGTGTTTGTTTGTTTTTGTATATTTTCTGGATAAAACTGCTTATTGCACTTCTGGTTAGACCTAAACTGCATTTCGTTGTCCTGTACTTGTACATGTATGATGACAATAAAGTTGGTTCACGGTATATATGGTTCTATTTATCACAGAAAGTTGAAACACCTATGCTCCTATTGAGCCAGCGAAGTAAGTAATGAAGAGTGAGCTCTTTTAATCAGTCTCCCAAACAATCACAGCAGAGTTTCAACAGTTTGTTTGGGCAGAGCATTCTTTTCCATGTTGCATTCCCCCACTCTAATTTCACTTCTCTCAGTCTATCGTGTATTCTGACATTCTCGTATAGTTTTCTCAGGCCTAGAACTCATGGACTACTTTTTCAGCACACCCAAAAAAAACAAGCACTTGATTATACTTAAATATGACATGGAATTAAACCCACACATCAATCACCCATTTGATCCATATTTTGATCATTTTTGCCGATCCAGAGAATTATTTTGACATCAGTGTCTATCATCAAAAAGCTTGCACATTATTTTCAGCAACAGGTTCAGTTTATACAAGCATAGAAAGGTGCCAAGTCAAATTGAACCTTATAGAATCCTGGTCCAGACCCCTTCTGAACAAGCCAAAGGCAATAGAGGCAGGGAAAACTCCCTGAAGCTTGACGAATATACGTTGAGAGGAACCAAGTCTCAATAGGATACATATCCCCCTGTCTCATCACCAGATGGCAGGAGAGAATCACTGGAAGGCAAGAAAGAATATCACACTGGAGACTAACGATGTATATGCTGGCTTCCAAAAGTATTCAACCCCCGTGTAATTCTTTATAATAGTCTGGATTACAAAAGATATGTGCAGATTCTTCCGCTAAGTATTTTAATGTAAACTCTTATGTTGTAACAATACATTTACAAAGTCAAAAATGTTTTTTTTGTTGATAGTTAACTACAAAATAAAACCTTGTAAGTAAACCTCATAAGTCCCCTACACATTAATCCTTTGTAGAGAACAATTTTACTGCAATTACAGCTATAAATCATCTGGTGTATGAATGTACCAGTTTTGCACAATTTTTAGGAGTGATTTGTTCTTGTTCTTCCTGGTATTTATACAGATTTCCTAGGATGGTGGGATAATGCATGAACAGCAGTTTCCAAATTGTGCTACAGATTCTCAATAGGGTAAAGTTCAGAGCAGACTGGAACACGTTCTCCTGCAATATTGTATGTGTCTCCATCCATTTTCCCCTCAACTCTGAAAAGATTCCCCTCAGATAAAAAGCATTACCAAAGCATGACGCTGCCACCACCATATTTCACTGTAGGTTTAATGTTCCTGAGGCATGGGCAGTGTTAGTTTTACTCCATACATACCTCTATAAAATCAAAAAGTTCTGCTTTAGGCTCATCTGACCTTAAAACCTTCTCCTACATCTTAACGGGATCTGTCTTATGCTTTTCAATGGATCTTCTTAAGAAATGGCCTCTTTCTTGCTACCCCCCTGTAGAGGCGTTTGATACTGATATCTTTAAATTGTGGACCCATGCACCTCACTCCAGTTTCATTGATAGAGTATTGAGTCATGTCTGAATTGTAGTATTTTAAGGTATGGCCTGTTCCAGTAAGGGTCTAGATCCAGCAGTCCAACAGGGACATTAAAACTCTTCAGTAATTTGTAGCAATTTCCTGCATTTAAATTTTTTGTTTCTCACATCAACAGAATGCTCTGTTGTCATTTTTACTGTAATTTTACCAAAATGATAATCTTGAGAGAAGCAACCTTACTTAAAGACGTAAGATTTAAGTCTTTAAGACTCATTTAAGTAAGATCTTTTTAATGTTTTGAGAGGAATAACACATTTTATATGTGATAATAGGCTTCAGTTGTTAGAGCTTGAAGAATGCTCAAAAACTATACCAGAAAACAGCAAAAATAAGCACATGAATAAGTAAACTCTTTGAATGACAGATGATACATGAATTTAGATGTCATTCTTTTCCCCTAAATAACTTACAATTCTACGGATTTCATAAGATCTTTTAAGATGATCCTAAATAACATTTTTAATTTAACTATTAATCCAAAGAGCTGATTCCCCTGTTTAACATGTATTGTACTTGCTATATTTTCACAAATTTTCTTTTACTGTGTAATAGTATCAAAAAAATAATTGCAGGCTTCTTCAATAATATGCCATTAACACTAGGAGCAATTATAATAAGATCAGGCACAATGAGTAATTTGCAAACTTCCAAAACTCATTATGACTACAACAATGTGCTGTACCAGAAGAAAAATGGCTACAAACCAGTTTTCAACATGGCACAATGCACAATAGCCTGGAGAAATAAAAAAGGACTTAAACCTTTGGAGCGAGAAGCTCTCACACGTGCATCAAGGATAAAAGCAGGCAAGTAACCCTGTCACAGGATGTCCCTTTGCATAACTTAGCCTATTTTGATTTAAAGTGCCACTGGCAAGGGTATACCCTACTTTGGAAAAATGTCTTAAGTAGAGCTTTGGCCACTGAATGGGCAGATGCTTTGGGTTAGAAACCTCAATACAAACCTCAACACAATTTAAAGAACCTCCTTTTTAGATGCTGAAAGAGAAAACAGAACTGCGTTGTTGATCATCTTAACATAATATATACTACATCATTATTATAAGGCAGAATGTATGTGCAGCTATCTAAAACATTTAATAATCAAACAAGAAACAAACACCATCAATGAGCCCAGGGTCAAACAGGAAACACAAGATAATCCATAGGGTTGAAACAAAGACGTAAGCCAGGGTACTAGTAATACTTGAAGAAAGATTAACAATCCGCAAACACAGGCTGATCTATAGAACTGTGTATATAGACAAGAGAAATAATGTCAACACGAGAAAGTATCCCTGGGCATTTGGAGCAGTGTAGGGTAAACTGGCCTCATTCAAATGACTCATTCTCTTTACAGCTTTTTTTTTTTCTTAAATATTTTCATTGGTGATTATAGAAGGGACACTATTCGTCCATGCTTAGGTTCCTGGCATACATTTCTACTTCTCACATAACCGGACATGTATTCACTGTAGTTACTCCTGTTGTCGCTTTTGCTCTCGCCTGTTCAGTTGTCATCAGTTTCTTTTCTTCTGTGGTTCTGTGGATACCCCTCCTCTCTTCTGTTTTATTATCATTTTTTCATTTTCAGTTTAGGCTGGTAGATTTTCAGGTAAAATAAGGAAGAGGCTTGAGGTAAGGAGGCTGATCTTATGAAGATCTAAAACTAGTGCAGGTGTAACGTGGCAGTAATATCTACAAAAGGTCAATATGGTTTTCTTTACAAACAAGCAGGAGCTCACCTATTTGAATTGTTTGAAGATGGACCAAGAGGAATCAGATGTGCTCCTGATTGTTTGAAACATTATCTAACACTGGTCATTTCCTGTAGAGCTAACTGATTTAGCATTATCTGCTAAAGGGGACTTGCACAGGAGGTTTGTTCTTCTTAACAGATAGAATCTATCAGGTACCACTTGTGACAGATCTTTCATTGTTTTTTGTACCAGCTTATGTCATCTACAATGGTTAGCCTAGAAAGACACAGTTTAAACCCTGAGCAAAATCCAAGACTGCCTGAAGCTTGTACGTTTGGCAGAGGGACATGGCTTTTTTCTGTGTGTATATGCGAGAGAGATCTAAGAGAGAAAGTAAGGCTACATTATAAATGTAGGGGACAGCATAATGTGATGGGAAAAGATTGAAGCTCAGAGATCACTGTCATTAGCAGTAGAGAGAAGACTCTAAAAGGAACAGGTGTCAAGTTGATTCTGCCTCCGAAATAGCAGCTTGAGGATTGCGTGGTTTTGTTTTGCTTGGAGCTTTGGCTAATTCTAGTTTAATATCAACACGGCAGGATGTTAAATACCAGCTGTGAGTATACGTGAGAAAAATTGTGAATTATGTGTTAAGACCTTCCAAACTATGTATGTATTTATAGAAGGTAGACATGAAATGAAGAAAGCATATTTACACTGCAGTGTCCTCTCATGCAGGTAGGTAGGCACACACACTACGGATGCATAGTTTGCGAATGCCTACGAACGGCCCTGATACACACACACACACACACACACACATACACATATAGTGGTAGGCCGTTATCGGCATTAACATGCTGCGTTAATGTGAGACTCTTATCGGGCGATAAAAAATATATCACCGTTAATCTATTCACAAAGTTGGGTTGGGAGCTGGTTCTACAGTATACTACGCAAGCTATGATGACTTTCACCTTGATATTTTAGCGCGGATGTATACCTACTGTAACCAGGGACGTCACCAGGACGGATAGACAAGGGAGTCTTAGCCTTAGCCTTAGCCCCCAGGGCTGTAAGAAGGAATTAGCGTGTATAGAGGGCTGAAAACTTTTCACCAAACCTTTC
>JBBJLR010058871.1:0-11426 GCA_037577145.1 Brachypetersius gabonensis
CACACACACACACACACACACACACACACACACACACACACACACACACACACACACACACACACACACACGCCACCACCCCAATAATACCTGTGCTTCCTTGTTTCATTTCGGACATCGCCTATGTGTGCACCGTGCCTCTCACTTCTCCATTGTCCTTCTTCAAGCACTGACTGTTTGTTTGTTTCATCGGCTATTGTCTGTTAAATGCTGTTGTTATCATTGTTATATTTGCCTGAACGTTTAGTGAGAGCTGTGATAAACTGACTCTCTCTACTCTGCCGTCACTGAAATTAGAGACACGTCCGACTGAGAAATTTTACCTCTTGATGAGATGGTATATGAGATATTTGACTTGTTCCTCCATCTGAGGTCTCTGCAGAGGAATAGGGTCACTCTCATAGGTCACTTTGACGATGAGTTCGCCCAGTTTATCGAGCTGCCGCTTGATCTGGAACAAACTCTGGGCCGTCATGGTAAACCTGCGGAAACACGAAGAACAACGGCCAAGAAGTACATTCTGTTACAATAATAACTTACATAATATGGATTTACACGTTTAACAAATGTTTATTTTTTATATATTTATTTGTTTTGGAATATTTCAAGATATGTGTGAACAAAAAGCGTACATTAAATATTAAATAATATATTGCAAATACAATAAGTCTATATTTGTATTGGTTATTACTAAAGTGCTGAATTCTGGATATTTCTTTCATTTAAACGTTTTTCATTCTAAAGCTTCCCTAGTTATTTGAGTTATGTTTTACATAGCCTTACCAATCATTTAAAAGATACGACTTGTATATGACAAGCATTTTATACTTTTTATGTCCCTTATTAAAACTTATTAATTAATATTAAATATTAATATTAAAATATTATTAAAAATGTGGATTCCATGACAGTTTAAACTACAAAGTAAATTTTACAGTTAAATGCTTTTACTTTGAGTTCATATTCTGCTTCTACAGGTTCAAGTTTGCACCTCTTGACCTTTTTTCTGCTGTACATGCCAAAAAAACCAAAGCATGTTTTTCCCTTTCGTCTCTAATTTTTAATCAAATTCAAGCCATGATACTACTTAGATACAATACTGCTTTGATACAATACTGCTTTGTCTACCCATAATGTCCAAAGGTCTGTAGAAACCTGCTCATCCAGAACTTCTTCTAACTCCCTGTTTCATTTGGTTTGTCCATTTCTGGGAAGTCTTTAGATCACAAACACCCATTTCTGGTCCCAGATGGTCAGTGTCCAGCACAGTTGAGCGATTCTCCTGCTCAGACACTTCTGGTTCAACTCACCAGTGAATTGCCAAGTTTTGGGGAAGGGAAACACAAACTGTGCTGCACTCCGACCCTCCAGGTCCATTTCTGGGCGCCTCTGCTTTGTGAAGAACTGACTGTATGTCAGAATTTGTGAGCTTAGGTACTGATGTTGGAGGATTAGTTCTGGATCCCAAACCCCACTCCAACTCATCATGAACTGAGCCCTTTTGCCCCAGAGAATGCAGTTCCACTGGGGAGCTTTTAACCCCTCTAACCAACCCTTGGCATTGGGGATGACTTCTGTGAGGATTATACCCTCCAAATAAGCATAACTGAACAGGAATGGATTTAGTTTAAAATGTCTTTAGAAGAGAATTATGGACATATAGCGGACAAACAGTGTATCACTGCAGAAGCCTGTGGGCTAATCTATGAGTAACCGTAGTCAGATGAGAGCTGTGTGGGGAGTGCTGTACCAGTTCTGTAGCTGGTCCAGGCCGGTGAGAACAGGGCCTCCGATGCAGGCGATCTGCTGCCTGCGCTTCCACTCCTGCAGCTCAGGAGCGAGCTGAGAGGCCACCAGCGCATCGATCTCCTTTATCACATCTGCCATCTTGGACAAGATCTCCTGTTGCAAGAAAACAATGAAGTTCCTTAACAGTAATGACACAGTTACAGTTAAAATTTCACATTAATTAAATTAACAATAAATCAATTTGTGAATTAAGACTTTTTTTTGAGAACCAAACAGATTTTTTTTGAGAACCGAACTCATAGATTGCAAATATCCTCCGGCAATAAATATATTTTCTCATGATGTTTTCACACAAGCGGACTCAGGGCAGGATATATCCAACCTGGAAGCAGGTTTTTGGAATTCCACACCAGGGTTGAGCCCCCGAGCTCCAAGTGCGATTTCTCCAGAGCTCGATTGATCTCCAGGAGACCTTTCCAATGAGCCCTTATTTGTATTTTTAGCCCGAGTAAATCAGGGGTTATTCCCCAAAAATTGTTCACCTTGCCGCAGTGTCCCAATACTTTTTCCATCTACCTTCTGAGTTGCATATCTCAACGGGAAATTGAAATTAAAAGAGGCAAATACGGGTTTACCTTTACATTTTCTTTAAGGGTAATGCATTAAACTGAATTTAAAATAACACAAAAGTGTTCTGGGAGCATATTTGGGGGCATATTTATGGTTTACACTATAAAAACAGGCTTTTTTTTTTATAAAAGTGGGGGATTACTGTACTATAATATAGTATAGTCTGTTGTGGGGCTTGATGTTATAAAAGTGTACACGTAATTACTAAGCACTTATTGTTACTTTTATTGTTAATGTATTATTTTCTCATTTCCTTTCATATTCTTCATACTATTATTAGAAATTGTTATTCTTATTTATAAACATTTACTTAGTTTTCATATGCATTCTTATTCATTTTCCCCCATTAATTTAATTCTTATATTTCCTTATTAGTAATTGTTTATTCTTGTTTATTGTATGATTCTTATTCTCATTATTAATTTTATTTTTATTATTAATTTGTTCAAATTTGCACAACGTTTAAAAAATGAATGCTTCCTCAGTTTCTCTTCAAATATATTAAAAGCTCATTGAAACAATGCCACAGGTTTAAAATCTAATACAGAACACTGTTAGCTGCAACCCGGCAGCAACACTAGACAGGACCTCAGCTCATATTCTTCAGATTCAGATCTCTGAACGTGTCTGAAAGCATAGGGGAGAGTGCTGTAGAGCGAAACTGAAATTGGTGTAACTAGTAGCACTTGTTTATGACAGGAAATTCTTGTGTAGGCCCTACATGAAAACTATGATTAGAGCACAGAGAGAACAGGGCAAGACTGAAGTGTGAAAACCACACTTAACCTCACCTCTTCTGAATTATTCTATAGAAAGAAAGAGCGAAGGAACGTAGGTTGGATCAAGACGCTTCATGAGCCTGACCTCTCTAAAAAGTGATAAATAAAAAATACTGGGTCTAAGGGGTCTTATTGAAGAGCCTCTTCACTCGCCTTCCTTTTGAAGTCCAGACGGTTGAGTATTTCCTGGAGAGCCATGACTTCTTGCTTCATGTTCTGAGAGTTCCTCTCCATTGGGTCTGCAGGAATAAGTACAGGTTCGGCAATATGATGAAAACAACAATGCCACACACAGGACCTCTAAATACAGTAGATATAGCAGTTGGTTCTTTTTAGCACTTTTTATTGGACATTACACCAAGAGCGCATCAAGAGCTTCTCTTCTGACACAACTGTGAAACGAGTGGGCAGTTTCAAGGCTCAGGTCCAGTCAGATCAGACCCAAATAAGCCCACTGAGAGATGCTTGGTGCCCCATTTATGGTAGCAATAGTGAAATAACCTATTCACGTTTTCACAATCCCAATTCCACACAGATACACCCAGGACCCTGTGTACTAAGGCTTCTGTACCAGTTTAAGGCACAAATTGGACCCATATTGCCCATATGTCATGTACAAAACCAGCTCACAAGGCTAAACGTGGAGGAATCACGCAAAACACACCAGCAGCAGATTCCTTTTAGAACCAGGCATTTGGGTCTCAAAAGATTTGATGTTGAGACTTTCTTTAACAGCAGCACCAAACAGAGCGACTAGACAGAGGCATGAGCCTCGAACATGTCCTGAAAGAATGTTTAATGTCTCAGGATCAGATGAACATGTGGACGAAAACAAAGCAAGGAACATATCCTTTATTATATCAAAGACTTTATAAATATTGCCTTTATTACAGCTTCCAACCATCTGGGACACTTATTTAGAGCAAGAGTGAGTAAACTTTGTCATTCTTGCCATACAACAGTACAACAACGGATGCACAGCTGAACAAAATTGCGTTTCTCCAGGAACAGTGTGCAGACATAAAAGACAAATGCACCCAAGACAACATACGGAGTTTCATCCGAGTTGTTTATGGGAAATAATAAAAATAAAAGTAAAACATGTCATTTTGGAGCGGAGCTGCAAAACTGGAGTTTCCCTTGTGATACAGAACCTGACATGAAGGCTCACTCACCTCGAAGCTGGAGGGTTTTGTAGCGAAAGTCGAAATCATCCTGCATATCTTCCAAATGCTTCACTGCCTGGTCAAGAAGCTGAAAAAACACACAAAAACACATTTCATTCATCATTCTATGCTGTTATTATTTTACTTTAACAAGGGACATACAAAACAGGGCCGGCCGGTACGAAAAATTTACCACAGATACTGTTATCATTTACAACTGATCAAATTGATAGATATTTTTATATTTAGTTTTAGATTTAGTTTCAACAGAGCTTTACTCATAACTGTTTGTTGATTTCTGTTAATTATCTCATATTTTTCTAGTTCATTTATTTATCCTCTCTCCTCACCTGCACAGAGCTGCGGATCACAGCCACTCTGTTGTCCAGGTTCTTCTGCTTCTCCAACGCTGCAGAGTTTTGCATGGATTTCTCCAGGGGACCCTGCCATTGGCATTGGGGCATGATAATGAATACGACAGAACAAGAAGAAATGCACAAAATAGAAGTAACCGTAAATGATACGCAGTCTAGTCAGTTAACCATTAACTACCTAACATCCACACATTCTATATCACAATCTCAATATTTGCATAATTTTGTGCTTTAAAGTACCTAACCAGTGTCTCTATTCTTTAGAATTAATGACCTCTGTCCCATTGGCTATTGTGTCTCAGTAATAAGTTAGGAAAAATAGTCTGACCTGAACCCCTTAATAATTTCAGGACAGACTAAAGTAACAAATCTCTGCATCGCTTTGATATAAATTGGCTGGTTAAACTGTTTTATCCTGAAAAGGTTTACAAAAAACTCCAGCTAATTTGCAGTTCAGCAGTCGTGACTTTAGTCTCTCGTTGGTGGATTTTTGAAACTGAAAATTGTTCGCTGAAAACAGCAGATATCCTCCGCATATTATTTTTAATTTTGTCCACCACGCTCCCTCGTTCTCCTGCTGGTTGTTTATGTTTGGGCTCCGATAATCAAGACAATCAAACACCTCAACAGAATGAACCTCCGCTGCTCAGTGCCAGCCCAAACATAAACAAGTAACACAAGGACGAGGGAGTGTGGCAGACGAGGCCAGGACGTCACAATCGGCAGGAGGTTTAAAGTAGCCAATCTGAAAACGTTATTTATTTCTCCTTGCTGCTGATTGGCTGCTGCCCTGTGACACTGCAGTGCAGAATTTTCCCCGTGGAGCGTCTCGAGTGTTTAGTTTTTAGTTTTGTTCTTCTTAAAGCCCTGTATTCTTATTACTGTAAATTAAATGCATTTATTACTGTATTTACCTACTTATACAAAAAAACATGACACCCATGCATTAATAATAATATCAGTATTTTTTTTATTCTAGCACTGCAGGAGATCAATATAACTTTGGGAGCATATCAGGAGGTATATTTAGGGTTTACATTATAAAAATAAACATTTTTAGGCATTGTTTTACCACATCACATATTCACGGTTTATCATTATTCGCGGTTGCTCTTGGAACGTACACCCTGCGAAAGCGGGAGGTTTACTGTACATGTAAACATGTTCATGCAATGAAATTAAACCAGACATTTTTGGAGAATTAGCTTCTCCATAAGTATTGTATGGAGATTGACTTGTTAACAATGTTTCAACCAATACTTTAATTTCAAAAAGGGTGAACCTGGTATTCCATTAATTTGCAGTACCTGCTCCTGCATGCTGGCGGCAGATATGATACGTCTTTCCTCCCTCAGACAGTTGGAGATGACGGCGGACAGGTGCTGAGTGTTGGCTTTGTATCTCAACTGCAGAAGAAGGAAAAAAATGTACACTTTGTCACTCATATTTGTCAAAAACTGAACTATTAAAATATGACACATTTACAGCTTCAAAACTCCTGTGGATTTTTTTTCAAACCTAAAGCGTGAAACTGGATTTTCTCCTATCGCTCAAAAATGAAAGGTACTAAAATAATTCACCGGCTTCCTTCATCTCCTTACGCTGCTCCTTCATCTCCTTCTTATCTGCTCAGAAACATCTCCTTTAGTCATTTTAGAGAAAGAGATCCAGAAGAGAAATATATTTGCAAGGCAGCTGAGGTGGGTGTGGGGAGCTGCTTGTGTGGAAATGTCTTATTGAATAGTAAAATAATGTCAGTGAGAGGTTTAGGAATAGATTTTGTTGGAAAGACAGACAAATATGGCATGAAAAGTTTGATCACAGCTTCAAAAACAACCACACCTTTAAAACTGTCATTCATAAATAGCCTTGATAAACATTTTCACATTTTTAAAAAATATATGTTTATTGGGCTAAAGATTTTCAGGAATTGTGCATTAGAATAAGTTTTTAATTAAGCGCCATGCTAAGAAATACATAAAATAATAATAAAAATAATAAAAATATATATATAACCTGAGTCTGAGAGCTTTGCACAAGAATTCCAATGTGCATGGACTGCTGGTCTCAAATGGCAAATAAAAATCTTGAATTTTGAATCAAATGTATACCTATATAAACAAAGTACACACAATATCTATAAATATTTTATTCAAGCAAAATATATGGGTTTATTTTGCTCGCTGTGTTTGTTTCAAAAGCACCGTCATTGTAAAGTTAATGCATTCTCATCTGAGTAACGTTTATACCTTACCTATACATAACCACATGGTTTACAACAGTGAAAGTCCCACTGAGACACTGTGGCTTAAGATGACTGTAGCTGGCAGCTTGAACTGCATCAAGGGGCCTCTTCCACTGCATTTAGGTTTGTAAATATAGCTTTGAAATTCAGAGACTGTTCAGCTTAACTAATCTACTGTTTCTATAGTTGGCATGATGCTGGACTGTGATGACTTCATAGGTGAGTTGAGTAAAGTCTCACAAAGCCAAGTTTATGTGAGTAAAATACACCAAAAAACAAGTGCAATGACAGGTTCTGTCTGAAAGAGCAAATACCTACAGTCCTTTATTAAGAATTACAATACACTCACACAGCAACAGAGACAAAAATGGTAAAAGTGTAGTGATGTACAGCTAGGGTGTGTTTCCACTAACACCAAAATTCGGGTTACATCACTGTCAAAGGAATGGCTCTGTGTTGTAGGTCGAGGACCCCTTTTACTATGAACTCGCAGTCATATGAGTACTGGCAGATAATAACTGCTTTTTAAAAAATGTTGGGGAATGCAAGGCTATTGGGCTAAAATCTAATTTGATTGCATTTATTAACAAATGCAGGTAAATGTAGTCCCAATTCCTACATCATACAAGCAAACACATCATCTTTTATTGATTTTCATTATGAAAATCTACAGAAAGTTCTACAAAAAGTATACTGAAATATGGCATTTTCTGCCAACTTAAGAGCACAATTTCTATTTATCTGCAAACTCGTAAACACACACTGGTAACACAACACAAATGTATTTAATAATACATTTGCTCTTTTGAAATAATAATTTCTTAATGTGTTATAAGAAAGTGTTATCTGTAGAGAATGTGTACACATAGAATGTTTTCTTTTAACATCATCTTTCACACCAGTGGAAAAACACATGCAGAGAGGGACACTGATATTCTGTAGGGGAAACAAAAACGATCATACTTTCTTTCCAGATGTGAAGGGAAAGTTCTGACACAGAAAAGACACAGTATGTGAAATGAAAAAAAAAATTCAGTCGGTTCTGTTTTAGTCGCCCCACGCTTTGCCCTTTCACTTTGCTGTCTGGTGCTTCGGCAGGCATGGCAACACAACATTCAACTACATGCAAATCAGCAAAACCCCTGACATTTGACTCTTCTGAATTTACAGCTATCCATCGAGAAATCCCCAAATCCACCCACCTGCAACACAAAAAATCACCTCTGTCTGAGTAACGGCTAGTTTTCTAATGCATCCGATTAACATTGGGGTGTTTATTATGTTAGAGTGCTTTTCAGGAACTAATTAAGACCCGACGCCTCAGCGAAGCCTCTGTCACTTGGTCCTGCCTGTGGTTTTACTGAGCCGTTCACAGCTTGGCACTCGCCACTAATCTTCACGTCAAGTCGCAGATGTTTCTTTGCTTGTCTAAAAGAAATTGCACAAAGTTTATAATAAACCCTGACTATCCGCCTCCTTGCTGATGTTTGCAAAAAGGTAAGCTCTGACAGAAGGCAGGAAACCACAGTCAAACTGTGATGAGATGCATTTCCACTGATGGCGATGAAAAAGCTTCCACAAATGCCCTTCCAAATAAGCGCAGCACAGGCCTCAGACATAATGAGCTGTCCGTGTGACTTGAAGGGGAAATCCTGCCATTACTTCAAAATTCCTCCATCAGTTCAGTCATTGAGATGTAAACAGTCATTCATGCTTGATGAGAAATGGTGCATTATAGAGAATTTGGATTTCTTCATAGTGGGGGTGATAGACAGTGATGAATCGACAGACTGTGATGTTTACAACACAAATAGAACCATTATTTATCACCCAAAAAGACCAGTGAACCTACACGTCTTCTGAGTTTTACTATGCAGTGTTTGTGATGGTAAAGTAGTGATAAAACTGATAAAATAGGTTTTTGGGGACAATTTTTTCTCACTTTTCATGTTGAAATTTGTTGTATAATAGTATAATATAATATAATGCAATATGCTATAATTTAACACAATATAATATTTTTACATGGTCACAGCTGGTTCATATGAGAAAATACATTTTGGGAACTATTTGGCTTCACAACACGTACCTTTCCACCACAAACAGTTAAGAAATAAATGTTTTAGGCTAAAACCTTCTAACACCTATTAAAAACAAAGCCTCAGGCACCAGAGGGAGAATCTGTAACCACTGTGTGTCTGAGTTTTCTGTGAGGTAACTTTAGAGGCACTAGACTGCTCCAGGGCCTGCTTCCTACCGCCTAAACAGTAGTAGTTGTGTTAAATGCGCGTTCTCAGGTGCCCAAATACGACAGCCGTGCTGGCGCTTAGAGGGCCAATTATTTGTGCACATGCTGCAATCTCACTTCCCCCATGTTTGACACCAAACAGCAAAACATGTACGAATACACAGGGCCTACCCAGAGTCAGGAAGTGGTGAGAATAACTAGCTGAGAGGTTCAGACATACTGGTGAACGCACACGTGCCGCAGGAATGTATGTGATTAGGTCACTGCCGGGTAGACAGGCATGAATGGAACATAAGGTATGATATGATCAGGTGTTCCCCTGACTTCCACGCAACCAGTCAGGTTTACAGGAAAGCCAGTAAAAGAAAGTGGCCTTGGTTTCAGACCACAGAGCTCCCAGACACTCCTCTGGGAAGAGGTTGTGACTTCTTTCAGGTCAGTGAGGCCCGAAATCACCCCAGAGCTCAGACCTTCAAGCCCTTTTGACATCTTAGGAATCCTGTTGCGATTTGAAACACTCTCAAAAATAAAGGCTTCTTCACAGCGATGCCATAGAGCAGTGGTTCCCAATCTGGGGTCGGGGCCCCCCTTAGGGGGGCGCTAGAGTTTACAGGGGATTGCAGAATTTTATCTGAATTGAGTTTACCAAAATTGGAATTGTATACAAAATATTCTTAAAGAGAGAAATGTAGAAGTGTGTGTGTGTATAAGAGTATAATAGCAAAAACCTACAACCACTGTTTATTTTTTGCAAATAAAAGTTTGTAATTAATCCTTTTATTCTTTTTGGGCGTCTACGGGGGCAGGAGTTGAGGGTCCTGGCTTGTCTTGGACACAGGCAAGAGGGGCTTCAAGGAAAAAAGGTTGGGAACCACTGCCATAGAGGAACATTTCAAATCGAAGTGTCTTTAAAGGATAAGCTTGTATATGAAATGCAAGAGTGTGAACAGCCATTTCAATGCTCCAAGAACTTCCACATAATGTAAAGGTTCTTTATTAAAGCTGATTCCTAGGGTTGTGCAACCAGGCCAAGAACTGTTTACGTGTGTTTTGATATTTTTCACTCTTTAGAGGTTCTTTGAATGATGTGTGCATGAGGAACCCTTTAAAGGCTTAAAGACAGTTCACGTCATTTGAAGGCTATACCCATAATTAAGGGTTCTTCCACGAATGTTTATCTTGAAGTTTTTAAATGAAAAAAAAAAATTCTCCACATTCACACATCTTATTTACAAACACGGAGCATCAGCCATTAGAAGGTTGTTTGAGGAACCAAAAGTGGTTCTTCAATAGCTCATTTTTTTCTAAAGAGTGCAATTTTAAGAAATAAGGGTTCTTTAGAAGCTACAGATCAACTTGTCTTGTCAACATTTGTTGTATAATAATGTAAATTTGTCATTTTTCTTTTGTTGTTAAAGGCAGTACCCCCCAATTATGGAGGGGTAATTCACACTCTGGATGTTATGCATTACTGTTCCAATAAATCACATACTAATATTATATTATATTATAATGCATGAATGCATAAATGGTTCTTAAATGGTGAACACCTGGTGCGTTTGGAGGAAAAGGTTTGACAGCACTAAAGGAAGCTCTACCACTGTTACACTTCATAGAACCTTTTGGTTCTATAGAGAACCCCTTTTTGCTAAGAGTGTGTGTCAACTGAATAGTCATATTCTCTGTCAGACGCGCTCCGTTTTCACACATCACTGCTTTCCTCATGATAACAGTGTCCGGCTCACCTGTATCTGGTGGAAGATTCTCTTTAGGTTGTGTCTGTGCAGGAAGTTTTGTTCTTGGGTGCAGTGCCGCTCCAGCTGGATCAGGAAGTTGTTGAAGAGCACTGTTGCCATGGCCTCATGGTTCGTAGCCGTTTCCCTTTAGAAAGCATCATTTGTAAACCTTTCGTCTTACTATGTCTTCTCCACAAACACTTTTCATGCTTCACGCTTCAGCCCCAATAGATATCTACAGGTTTCTAGCATTAATGTAGCACTATCTAAGAATTTATTGCTCTTTTTTTTTTGCTTATTCTTTATTTATATGAAGTGCACCATGGCTATGATCTCAGACCCTGATAAACTCCCATTCTAGTGGTCTGTACTATAAAGCTGGGTTTCATACTGTTCATAATGTGATGAGCAGTGTTGGGCACGTACCTTTAAAAAAATAATTAGATATAGTTACTAGTTACTTCTCACAAAAAGTAACTGAGTTAGTAACTGAGTTACA
>JBBJLR010058881.1:0-11425 GCA_037577145.1 Brachypetersius gabonensis
TAAGACACACAGTGACCTACGTATGAATCATTCAAGCAGAACAAAGAGCATCTAACTGAAGTCCTGATCCAGTGAAGAACCAGGAGCAGATGATTCCAGATGATCAGGTGGTGATCAGTATACTGGTGGTGCTGAATGCTGAGTGTGTGGAACTCCTTTATCTAGGCTCCTTGTATCTTGTAGCTTTAGGCTCTTTGCAGCCTGTCAGTAAAACATTTCTTTCATTTAATCTCCTCAGTATTACAAAGATAAGACAGTTTGACATCAAGTAGTTTGTTTGCACCAATGAGGCGAGTCAAATATAAAGATGAAGAAACTAGGGGTGGCTCAAAGCTTTTGCATAATGCTGTAAGTGGTAAACCTGCTAGTGGTCTATTTGCTCTTTACACTATAGTTTATAACCACAGGCATGGGGGATTTCAGAGGGTGCTCATATTTTATTAAAGAAAGTGGAATCTGCCTTAAAATATTGTGTTCAATTCAGTCCTGACATGCAGCCGTTATACAGACGTTACAGCAGTTTATAAAACATGATTTCAGTCAGACTACGTCACAGGAGAACACCAAAAAAAACAAAGGGACAGAGGATGAAAAAGAGCTGGACGACGGAGTGGGAAAGCAATGAGTGTGTGAAGGAAAGGAAATACAGGGAAAGAAAAGAATGAAGTGTTAGGGAAGAGTTCTGGCTGCCGTGAAGTTGTGGCAATCTGTAGAGTAATTTCTAATTTCCTCTAGTTCTCCTTTATTCTCCTTTCTCTCTCTCTCTCTTTCTCTCTCTCTCTCTCATTCTCTAGTCACGTCATTAATCACCTAGAGTGACAGGCAATCTGTGGTGCAGTGGAGCAGCGGTGTGTGTGTGTGTGTGGAGCCCTTCTGGAGTGAATGATGGCTCGTTGGCCACACACAAATATACACACACTGGGCAGCCAAGTCGTGTGTGTTTCCTTAACATCTAACATCAGGGTCAGGGCAAATCGCAGCAACCTCACCCCTGTCAGTCTGGGCTCTCTCTGTGTGTGTGTGTGTGTGTGTGTGTGTGAGAGAGTGAGTGAGAGAGAGAGAAAAGGAGAGCAATAGATTCGGGTACAGCTGTTCACTCTCAGTAAAAAAGACTTACACTTCCAGTCAAAAGTTTGGACACACCCTTTGTGTTTATTATCGGCTACATTGTAGATAGTAAAGATAGCAAAGTAACCAAACCTCTACTTGTCAGTGAGTAGAGGTTGGTGTCACTCATTTTACTCATTTGACATGGTGAGTAAATTTGTGTTTGCTATGGTTTCAGTGCCATAGCAATTAGGAATGATGATGTGGGGAAATTAATACTCCGTTAAGGCAGTTTATAAAGGTGTGTGGCTAAAAACAACACATTTGTAATTTGCCGCTGTTGCTTTGACACACGTCGGGTGGCTCAGTAGTTGTTTTACGGCATCAAACAGGGAGTGTGTGTTTCTTTGTTGTGTGTGTTGTGCTCTTGAGAATCTTCTGAATCTTTGAATCTGAGTGTCGTGCATGGTGCGCCGTCCACACAGCGTTTCGTATGATTTAGTTACTGATTGACTGTCAGATGTATAAAAGTCTGAATGTTAAACTCCAAGTGTAAAGACAATGGCAAATCAGCTGTAAGTCTTGTATCTTTAGACACTTTGCAGCCTGGCAGTAAAATATTTGCTCTCATTTGTATCAGTTAATCTACTCAATATACCAAAGATAAGTATGGGTGGAATGAAACAGTATTTTTACACCAACCAGGCGCTTCAAAGCAAAATATATAGAGATGAGGGGTGGCTCAAGACTTTTGCACAGTACTGTACATTTTTATAAATGAAGGCAGTCGTTTAAAATCATTTTACGTGAAATAAACTGTGCTGAGGGTTTTTAATTGCAGTCAGTTGAAAAAATCAAAGCCTTGTGCCGACTCTGCTCCATTTATTTATACGGAAACAAGTCTTAAGTTCACAGAACAATTCTTTAGTGTGTTTCTGACTCACTGAAACAGGAGGAGTAATCATGTGGAAAGTGCAGATTCGAAACCAGTCCTGTTTAAGCAGGAGGGGGAATATTTTATTCTGATTTGAATTTAATGTGTACAGTCACGTTTTCTTGTTTTGCACGACTACATTGGCCTCATTTGTCATCAAAACAAACAGAAAAGTCAGAAGTGCATATTTTTGCTGTGTAATTAACCCACTATGTAATTAACTCACTATGTAATTAACTGTGTAATTCCGTTATAAAAACATGTCTATATGACCTCTAAGAGCTAAATGTCTCTCCATTTTCTTTTTCCTCTCTCTCCTTCCTCTCTTCTCTTTTTTCTCTCTCTCATTTCTCTCTGTCTGTCTCTGTCTCTCTGTCACTCCCCCTTCTCTCGCCCATCTCTCTCTCTTTTTCTCCTCTCTTCATCTCTCTCTCTCTCTCTCTCTCTCTCTCTCTCTCTCTCTCTTTCTTTCTCTCTCTTTCTCTCTCTGTCTCTCTGTCTTTCTCTCTCTGTGTCTCTGCCTCTGTCTCTCTTTCTCTCTCCTTTCTCTCTCTCTCTCTCTCTCTCTCTCTCTCTCTCTCTCTCTCTCTCTTTCTCTCTCTGTCTCTCTGTCTTTCTCTCTCTGTGTCTCTGTCTCTGTCTCTCTTTCTCTCTCCTTTCTCTCTCTCTCTCTCTTTCTCTCTCTTTCTCTGTCTTTCTCTCTCTTTCTCTGTCTTTCTTTCTCTGTGTCTCTCTCTCTGTCTCTCTTTCTCTCTCCTTTCTCTCTCTCTCTCTTTCTCTCACTCTGACAGTGCTGGGGCTGGAAGGACGGGTTGTTTCATCGCTGTGGACATCATGCTGGACATGGCGGAGAACGAGGGGGTGGTGGACATTTTCAACTGCATCAGAGAGCTTCGCTCGCAGAGAGTCAACATGGTTCAGACTGAAGTGAGGAAACAGCCGCTGAGCCGCTTAGCCATCGCTTTGTCTGAAACCACCCCCCTTTTACATTGTTCATTAATGTCGCTCGCCCACTCCCTCATTCACTCGCTCCCTCACTCGTTTGAACTTATTCTTCATGAAAAAAATTACTTTGAGACATCTTCCTTTAATGTTGTCGTTTTTATGTGTAATGGACGTTCTCATTCCTCTAAACGACTCCAGATAAGCGATAACCATTTCATCCTCTCATTCCTTCCTTTCCCACCTTCCTCTTTTGGGCATTCTGTCTTTGTCACGCTCTCCCGCTCCCTTTCTCTCATTGGAGTCACGCCTCCTCTAAGTGCTTCAGCCTGTGAAGATGACATTAGAGCAGGCCTTATATAAATTAAATTGAATTGAAGAAATTGAATTGCATGACCATTATCAGGCAGCCTGCAGGTTCTAACCTGCCTCCCTTCCTCGCAAACCGTGTCTGGACTAGAAAACGAAGTACGGGGGAGCTGCGGGATGTGGGCACTCTCTGGACTGCGGAATTAGGGATTTTGTCACAGTCCGCCACGTGTGTGAGTGTGTTTAAGTGAATGTTCATGAGGCTGCTCTTCCCACCAGGTTGTAGATTGGCATTCTGAGTAGAAAAACTTTCAAAAGATCGCCCTCTGGTGGAAAAGGAGCAGCTTCAGTATCACCCAGGGGTTCTGTCCGACAGTAAACATGTCAAATCCCTGACTCATCGGATGATATGATCTATCTATCTGTCAATCTGTCTGTCTGTCTGTACCAAGACCTGATCCAATCTGATTCAAATGTCATTACACACTCACGCAGTTGTGTGATACAGTCCTGTGCAAAAATCTTGTGCCACCCCTCATTTCTTCATATTTTGCTTCCAGAGATCCAGAGTTTCTTGTATGTTAAAATGGTCTTGGGGAACAGTTCTCCAGGCTTCCTGAAGGACTTTCAAAGCCTCTCATTTCCAGTCCAGTCCCTGAACCAGTTTCAGAGGAATGTTTCTGTTGGTTTAGACACACAGTGACCTACGTATGAATCATTCAAGCAGAACAAAGAGCATCTAACTGAGGTCCTGAACCAGTGAAGAACCAGGAGCAGATGATTCCAGATGATCAGGCGGTGATCAGTATACTGGTGGTGCTGAATGCTGAGTGGTTGGAACTCCTTTATCTAGGCTCCTTAAACACTTTGCAGTCTGTTATTTTTGCACCGACAAGGTGATTCCAAGAAAAATATAAAGAAATGAAGGGGGGCTCAAATACAACAGAGCTGTATATTATTTTATTTGTTTTACTGCTGTGTGATTTATTTGGGGCAGTAGGTGATGATTAGTCATCTGGGTTTGTGGGGGGGGGGTGTCAAAGCTCACACAGAAGAGCCTCAAACTGGACCAAATTTCAGACTTGGATTTAGCCTCTATTATTCTGGGAAGGCTTTAACAATAGATGTTGGAACATTTTTGCAATGAGTTGATTGCATTCAGTAATTAGTTCAGGAGGTGCTGAATAGAGCAGGACCTGAGGAGAAATGCTGAGAAGAGAAAACTGTTTTTAACAGTTTGCATAGGTGCTAAGACTTTTGCAAAGTACTGTACATCACATCCTTTTCTTTTCTTTCCTGCTAAATCTGATGTACTGCAAATATAGCAGTTGGTTTTAATAGATATGAAAATAAACTGAGCCCTGTAATGGGTTTCCGGGGGCAACTTGTGTCCCCTCATAGCCTCGATTAGAAGATAATCCACAGCGCAAAGCAACACAAAGCAATTAATCTTTTAAAAGGTTTTTCTCCAGCCCTGTTTCTGTGGAAGTACTTACCGTAGGTAATGGAGTAATGGATAAGAGAGGTCAGCTCTGCTTCGGTTAGGGCAGGATCAAAGGCCCATAATTAACATTCAAACCCTTAAGCTACGGGCATCGTCGAGTTGAAGCTTTGATAATGCCTGCTCTGACTGACTGCCCTGCTTTTCAGAGTGACCCCTCAGTCCCGTTTTCAGGGCCACAGCTGGGGCAGCACGACCCACCGACTCTGCCTCGGCATATTATATACAGTATATAAAGGCCTGTAGAAAAACAAGAGCAGGAATTATGATGTTTGACAGTATAATTCACAGATTGTTTTCCAGGTGACCTGTGGGCTTAATGTGGTGTGTATAAAGCCTACGTTTACGGCAGACATTGTCAAATTTCATTTATGATCGGCCATAACTTTTTACACTGGCCGTTCGTGATAGAGCTGGGAGCCTGAAGAAGCGTCCGTGAGAACGTTTATGAATTATGCATGACGTCTGGTCTGAGGTTTGTAATGAGCTAACCTTTGAAAAGCAGTGAGGTATCGTGTTAGCAGCCTTAGCTGAACCAGATTTAACCGTGAAATATATTCGCAGCCAGTGAGACGCTGCTGGAGGCACGGAGAGAATTCTGATACGGAATGAATCTGTGTTTTGGGAATTAAGTTTATTCAGATTAGCTGAATATTTATCCCTTGAATTGGGAAATAAACATAAACATGACTTTTTTTATTGACAATTAATACATTTCTGTATATATACATATTTATAGATACACTACCAGTCACAAGTTTGGATACGTTTTTTAACGTTTTTTATTTAACATTTTTTCTTTGTTTTTATTATTTTTTACATTGTAGATTAATATTGAAAACAAACATACTGATGAATGAACACATGGAATTATGCAGTAAACTAAAATAAAAGGAGTTAAACAAACCAGAATCTGTTCTGTAATAAGGTAGTGATGGACTGTTGTTTTTTTTATTTAAGTGGTTCTTGCCATAATGTGCAGTAGAACCGTAGTGGAACAGGATCAGTAACTGTGGACCAACCCGACTCACAACTGATGATCCCAAACACATTAAGAAGGACAGAAACTCCACTAATGAACTCTTGGTGAAGAAACTCCTGTTAATTAAACACCATTCCAGGTCGATTCCTCATGAATCTGATTGAAAAAATGCCAATAGTGTGCAAAGATGCCATCAGAGCAACAGGTGATGTTTTCAGTATTAATCTACAATGTAGCCGATAAACAAAGGAAATGGTTTTCACTGGTACTGTCTCTATATTTATGTGTGCGTGTATGTGTAGTTTGATAATCTTTGTTCATGATTTCAGTACTTTTATTAGCAAGAAAATTTTATATTCTGTATTCACTGCTACAAAATACCTATAAAAAGCCTATAATTTGTATTATTATGGATCACCAGACAAGTGTTTGTTTAATAAGCTATTAAGTGGAAGCCAGTGGAATGAAACAGTTATTTAGTGCATTAAAAGTCAAAGATCTAGAATTTCCTACAGACGAGGGCTTCATTATGTTTAGTTGAAATATTAGTGTGTAGGTATTACATAAAGTGTAATAAATACACTTTCAGGTGCCAACCCAGTGTGATGAGTGACAAAATAAGTACACACAGCAGCAGAAAGACATGTGAGACTGGTGTACTGCACATTGATGCAGTATAATTTGTCCTTCTTTGCAAAAGTCTTTTATATTGAACTTTGGCAACAAAAAACATCATGCAGTAAAAATTAAATGATAAGAATTATTATGGAGAAGCTTGATATGCCAGGTTATATAATATCCAGCTAAAATTAAAATCACTGGTCATTTAAATTATGATCAGTGATTACTGATCTGGTTTGTCAATCATCATGACGATCCTGACCATTGATATTTGATGTCACACAACATTGCAACATATAAATGAGCCCTCTGACCATTCACAGTGTTGTTACTCGGGGCTGTTATGGACGCAGAGGTGTTTCTGTGGCTGTTTGAATCAAAGGATTCATGTGTTGCAATAAAGTCTACATTATTTTTGTCAGTCTTTAGGAAAATTACATTTTCAGTTCCCTGGTTCTCTAATGCCCTGAAGATCTGATGAGTGTGTGATTGCTGTTCTTGATGTTTGTTTGTCTGTGTCTGTTCCAGGAGCAGTATGTATTTGTTCATGATGCCATCCTGGAGGCCTGTTTGTGTGGAAACACAGCCATCCCTGTGTGTGAGTTCAGGGCCATCTACTACAACATCAGCAGACTGGACCCTCAGACCAACTCCAGCCAGATCAAAGACGAGTTTCAGGTAAAAATCTCGGGAACACAAGGGTTGTAAAAAAAAGGCCATGTGAATTACAGCTGGTGCCCTAGTGGTTAGGGTGCTGCCCCTGCAATCAGGAGGTTGTGGGTTTGAATCCCAACTGCTAGTGTCATTACTGCGGTGCCCTTGACCCAAGTACCGTTCCCACTCTGCAGCCCCCTCCTTCACTTGGTGAATGGGTTAAACACAGAGAAAGAGTTTCCCGCTCTTCACACTGTGCGCTGTGGTGTGGTGGGTTCACGAGTGATTATAATGGGCCACTTTATTTTATTTCATTGTAAAACAAACTGCATATGTGGCCGTTGTGGACATAGATGTCCTAGATAATGAGGTGGCAGTGCTGAATAGCAATGTATTGGCTTAGGTGATCATAATGCGGATCTCCAGACGAGTGTTAGATTATAAAGAAGCTATGAAGTGCTAAATCAGTGAACAAGGGTATTTAAAGTTAAAGGAAAGTCTAGAATTTGACTCTGTATCACCACACATGCAGTTAATAGGTTCTCCACTAGCTGAGCGGCTCCAGCAGATCTAAGAGACCCACTAGGATCATAAACATCAAACATATCAGAGATGGATTAAGGGCGTAAACTACTGAGTGACTTGTACTCAATAAGTAATGCTTCTGTACTGAACTGGGAGCCAGTGCAAGGACCTATTTATTGTAAACATACTTTTTAAAATAAGTCAGGGTTGGAGCGTGTAACCGTCTGAGGGGTTATTTTTTTGCCTCTCACACCAGCTTTTAAGTAGAAAGCTCACTAAACTTCAAATTTTTTTTATTTAGCCTCCTCTGAGAGCAGATGAGGTGAGATTCATAAATACACCAGGCAGTTATAACCTTCTTAAAGCCTTTGCGCCTTGTTTCGCCTGCAAAACCACCTTCTTCAAATTATTAATCAAAGTTCTCCGGAGCGTTGCATAAGAAACTCTACGTGTTTCGGCAAGAGTTTTGGTCTTTATGTACCATTACTTCTGACAAACCTGGCTGTTGTTGTTTCGAGTAGCCATCAGCAGTGGGGCATTGAGATGAAATGGGTGTCCACCAGCACAGTGACTGAGAGGTCTGTCTGAAGGGCTTATTAACGAGCCATTGGCAAACTGCTAGCGGCCCATCAAACCCTTCAGTGGAGCTGTTTCCTCGCGCAGCACCTTGCGCTTTTGTTCTCGGTTTGTATCTGGAGCAGGAGCGGGGAAAACGCTCAGATCTGCGAGATGTCTGTGTAAAATGATGGATATCTGCTCGTTCTTGTTCACCCCAGCAGCTCTTGTCTTCACTCGCACCGCTCTCTTTCTCTATCTACCCCTTTGCTGTGTTGTTCAGTCTGCTGTCTCATACATAAGTAATAGGCAACCTTCAGTTCAGTAAAACATCTGTGCCCGCTAAGGTTCGGGCTGTAGAGCAACAAGGGATAGCTTTCATACACGGCTCCAAATAAACGAGCTTGAAATGTTTCTTCTCCCCATCGTGAACTCGGTAACAGTTCTAAACAAGTTTTGAAGGCACTTTGTGAGTAAGCACCTATTTATCTCTCTCTCTTTTTCCCTCTCTCGTTCTCTCTCTCTCTCAGACGCTGAACATCGTGACTCCGCGGGTTCGTCCTGAAGACTGCAGCGTGGGCCTGCTCCCCCGTAACCATGACAAAAACCGGAGCATGGACGTTCTGGCGGTCGACCGCTGCCTGCCTTTCCTCATCTCTGTGGACGGCGAGTCGAGCAATTACATCAACGCAGCACTGATGGATGTGAGTTCAAGACCTTTTTTCTGTTCTGCAGCCAGTACGAGGGAAAGTGAAGCGATTGCAACTGGAAATGGAAGGAATGGAATGGTGCCGGCCAAGTCAGAGTGATCTTAGAATGATGTCACCGTGACCTGACCACTATTGACATTTCTTTTAAATCACACACAGAGTGGGAGAAATGGTAATGTCCCATTTCCTTCAGTAGTTGCTGCATCTGTCAAACTTCCAGTTCAGCGTACGTGATGGCTCTGGTGCGCATGAGGAGAAGACGTTTCTCAATAGTGCTGGTGCTCTTTTTGGGTTGTAAAAGTTTAATATGACATTCAGGAAAACCTGCGTAAAGACTAAACGGGTCCCTGGAGGGCCAGGACAGCTTGGATGCTGTCTGATGGCATTGTTATGGTCCAACTTTTTTTTTTCCATGATGCTTGATACTTCTACACTATAAGTAAATGTAGTTTAATACTAATAGCCATACGGCACACATGAAACTAAAGAGCTGGTGAAGATCAATGAAATGTTATGCTAATTTCCAGGCAGCGCTGTTTCAGAAAATAAGCTCAACATCTTGTGCTTGTTTAATGCATTGGCGACGTCAGCACAGTCATGCAGCATGTTTGGTTCCGACAATGCATTAAACACATGTCAGACTGAATTTCCAACTGAATTTCAAGCTGAATTCTCAACTGAATTTGTCCCATTTTTGCTGAATTTGAAAGGCTGAATATTTGTTTCTGTATTGAAATTTAAATGCTGTGAAATTTAAAAACTGAAAAAAAACTTCACTACATGAACTTAAATGCATTATCTATCAAGCATGTTTTTATTCAATTGCAACAATTCAGTATGTTTTTTTAATTCAAATACTTTTGTCACTAAATTACTTCCATATAAGTGCAAAAACCGGTGAAGATTATTGCAAAGTTTTATCCTGAACGTTCCTAGCTAGCTACCGCTATTATCACACTAGGCCAAATGTACATACAAGCACAGGCCTGAGTTGCCAATTTGACTGCAGTGTGCGTTCACAAACACCCAAATTTAACATTTGATTCATTAAGACTGCAGATTATTACTTAAAGTGAACATAACCACTCTCACCAAGTGCACATTTTGTGAGGATCAGGTTTTAAAAGCCTCGGTGAAGTGATGGAGTCGTCTACAATCCGCAGATAAAACAGACAATGAAAGTTCAATGATGAAGAGAGAGCGGTGTTGATAAATTAAGTTTTTCTTTTATAAGACTACAGGGTACGTCTGATCCCCAGGGTTTGAAAGGTGTTATTCTGATGGTAAACATTCTCTCAGCTCGCGTTTGAAGCTCTAGCTTCGTTTTCTGTCTGCTGCCACTGTTAAAGGAAAGCTCTCAACAGTCTATCTTTAAGACTCAAATGCAAACTTGATGTAGGAAAATTCATTCAAAACTGGCTGTCGGGAGTTGCTCAGACTTTAGTAAATTGAGCAGAATTCAGTACATCCACCCACTATTATGTGCATCCCTCCCACGCTTTGCACTAAATGCATATGTAAGAGCAGAGAATTGACTTCCACACAGCCCATAAACTATACATTTGGGCTTGCCCTCCAATTTCTATAAAGAAAATGCGTCCTAAACCAACTTCTACTTTTAAGTGGCACAAATAGTTCACTGGACCCAGTGTTTATGCCAAGATTGGCTTTTGGAGGAACACAAGGAAAGTAGGAGTAAATGAATGACTGAATAAAGAGCGTGTTATAGGACATCATCAGTATAATTATTTAACCCTAAGACCCAGAAGCTCCTGTGTTTAATTTCCATAAATATCACATACTCCATGTTTTTGTCCTTGCCTTTATCTTCATGTCTCTGAGAGATTAGAGCTTGTGATCTAAATGTCTGATTCATCAAAGCATTAATAAAGCAATCTGTTCTTCATACAAAAACCACAATATTAGAAGAGCTCTGCATCCTTTGGCATTTGTATGCCCTAAAAACAACCTCTCTTCCAGAAGTGCCTCCACAAAGTGCCCCTTCAAACACTTAAACCATCTGAAGGATTTTTTCATTCAAAAACAACTGGCTTTAGAGGATCTTCAGTGCAGACATACATGTTTGAGAACTGACAAATTATGAGTGTCAGTCAAAGGATCCTGAAACAGAAGGATGTACCTTCAGTACCTGACAGAAGCTGAACCTTCAGATGAGTTTATGTAATGAGCTAATATAAAAGTTACATTAGATGCTGTTTTAACATATTTCCAGAAACTTTTATGGAACAGTGAATGCCATCAAAATGTATTTACAGACACATTTTAGATCTCTATTGTGATCTAAATTGACAGTTCTGCTTGATCTGATGTATTAAGCAAACTGTGGGTAGCTAAGTAAAGAATTACATTTTTATGTAATGTGATAGTCAGACATCATATTCAATTGATCTGTAGAAAATACTGAGAATCAGTTCAGTTCGTAGAGGCCTAGTGGGTAAAACATTTGCCCAATGACCACAAAAGTCACAGGTTTGACCCCCTGTAAGACTATCCCTGTAACTGATGACTGTAAGACTGTTCCTGTAACTGATGACTGTAATACTATCCCTGTAACTGATGACTGTAAGACTGTCCCTGTAACTAATGACTGTAAGACTGTCTCTGTAACTAATGACTGTAAGACT
>JBBJLR010058891.1:0-11425 GCA_037577145.1 Brachypetersius gabonensis
TTTAGGCTGCGCTCCTGGCGGCTTATGATTGGTTGAAATGGCGAGGTCACATCTGATTGGTTAAAGAGTACGACTGACGCGAACTGACCAACATGGGAAAAGAAGAATCAGAATGAACTTTATTAAAAGAAAAGTATCTTGCATATATAGATATAGATATAGAGACAGAGATATATAGATATATAGATACAGATATAGATAGATATATAGATATATAGATGGATGGATTTAAACATACATACAGTATATGTATACGTGTGTGTGGCTGTGATCATCATTCGTGTGTTAATCACCGTGTGTGTCTAATAATACGTCACATTCTATCCCCCGATTGCATCTATATAAATGGAGGTAATTTTCTCAAATCTGTCGCAGCCATGTCTTGTCCGTTTATGAGAGAGCAGCCGGTTCCCGAAGGTGCGAGGATCATTCAGTTTGTCAAATTCCTCATGTTACGCGCGATAGAAAGGATCCTTTGGCGCAGCATGACAATATACTTTATGACAGATACCGCTTTTCTCATGAGGGGATCATTTATTTAATTTCTTTGTTAAACCCCCATGTGAAATGTTCAACTCACCGGATAAATAAATATATATATCACATTTGTTATTTATATGACAAATGACAAAAATGACTAAATGACAAAAAGAGCAATTAATACAAAAAGATTTGAGATACACACACACATAAATAAAATAATATATCAAGGAACATGTAACATGGGCAGCACTCGCGCATTTAATTAGTTCGCTACTATTTGCCAGCCCTCTCTCCTGGCGGTGTCTTTTTTTGCATTTGCTGTATCATTTGCTGTGTTTCCCGGTGTCTTTATTATAGTTTGAAATTCTCTATAACCCTCTAAAAATATTTTTACAAATTTAAAATATATATACTATTTTTTATATCATTTTATATTTAAAAATATAATAATGGGGTATCTTTCAAATATAATAATAAACGTTAATCCAGTGTGTACCTGCAGCTTTATTAACAGCATTTTCATACAAGTTTTTTTTTTATCTTTTCTGTGCAGCCCGCGGACTGGTACCGGTCTACGGCCCGGGGGATGGGGGCTACTGCTCTAATAAAAGCTCTTGCTCCGCTTGAGAAAAAACAGCTCGCTCTTTTGCCATTTCGTCACCAATCGCAGGGGTTGTGATTAGTGTTTCTACGCTCAATGCATGTCGCCTTTTAAAGCAACGCACAAACTCAATCCAGCTCTACTAATAATCAACAGCCGGTTTGCTCGAAGAACCAAACTAGTCACATCGTAATTAGCCGGATGATCTCATCTTAGATGGGTCAGTTCATCTCAGATGTATGAAGCGACGTACGAAGAATAGGCCCCTGGATTCTGTAAAGCTGCTTTGTGACAACATGGTTGTAAATTTAATTGAATGGTGTGTTTCTGGCTGTCATTTCTTTTGCTCTGTTGTTGCCCCATGTTTTTTGCTTTGTTTGCTTCGTGTTTTTGCCCTGTGATTCTTGCCCTGTGTGTTTATCCCCTTTCATGTTTATGTATATTCCACCCCTCTCACTACGTGCTTTGTTTGGTTAGTCATTTTTTTTCTAGTTTAGCCTCCCATTTATCAATCCCTGTATGGAATAACATGCTTGTTCAGGCTTGATGTCTCCGTGTGACCCTTAGTTCTTACTTCTTACCATCACTATGGGTAAAAGACAACTGTAGAACCACTCTGGTGGTCAGATGATGGGTAGCATTGGATGAGGACTGCATTTGATGGTGCTTGTCATTGCAAACTGTCATTCTGCAGGACTTAGCATTGTTTACAGATAGCTTGTTAGATATCCACGTTTGCAGGGCAAATTAATTATATCTTAGCTCACTAGGAGGCCTACAATATACTGTGATGAATACTTTTCAAGCCACCAGCTACATAAACCCCTTCCACTTGAAATATAAACAGCAATATCAATGGTTGTCTATTAGAGGCTGAGTTGAGAAGGCAGTAGTACTATTTCTCAATGTGTGCTGTGCCACTGTGCCCCTATTTATTTCTAATGAACTCTCTGTGGTTTAGTTCTGGAGCCAAGCCTGCATGCTTATAATATGTCTAAATCATTACACACTTGTCTCGGTGCATGTTGAGTTAGCCTAACCTATATGGTATTTGCTGCATGACAAACCTGTACTAATGCAAAAGAATGGGAGTACACTGCATATAGAGAAACAGTAGTAGTGCCTCCCTTGAAGCCTGTTTTATCCATAATTTCACCATAAAATGATGAGTCATACGGCGTCAGAAATAACAGAACTCATAGAAAGCATGTATTTTACACAGTGTTACTTTCTAATTTATGTGTGATTCACTTCTTAGCTTGCTCTAAACTAATGCCTAGCAAACACAACACAACAAGTCTCGCTACACAGCTCACATTTAACAATATAGCTACATTCATGAGCACTTTGTAAGAAGGCACTCATGCTGACAAATTCCACTGCTAAATAAATAAACAAGAAGTGTTTATTACACCCCAAAAGGGAGTTGCTGTTGCTGTTGTTTCTGCAGTAATTCATGCAAGAAAAAAAACAAAGGCAACGAAAGCCATAGAGCCACCCTATACACAGATATACATAGATCATGACCAGAAAGCTGCTGTGAATATTAACTCGGAGAAGGCTCCAAACCGAACTGCAGTGATAGTGAGCAGCAGCCCTGGATGATATTTGCTGAGTTTTTCAATATATTTATTATTCTTTCAGTTGCTCATGCCTCGTTCCCTTGTTGGTTGCTCCGTATTAGTTATCTACTATTAAAGGTCTTCAGACTGAAAGAACTATTGCAGAGAATTTCAAATACTGCGGCCTCTGCAACCACTCACAGTTTTAGAAAACATCACACAAGAGTGATTTGTTTGAAAGCTGAACTAAGCTGATCAAGTTAAAAAAGGGCCCTGTTGGCTCTCTGTTGTGATTCCATGTTGAGCTGCTTGTGAGCAATGAGGAGTGAAATGGGAAGTAAAGGAAATCCACTTCTGTAAAAAACAGTACACACCCATTCACAAAGACAGCCATGCAGTGCTAAAATTGACAGCTCAAAAGCAGCTTTCTTAATATGAGAAAGTGTCAGTAAATCACTGAAGAGGATCATTTAAATGACAAAAACACTTTCGCGATGCAGACTTGCTTTTTCAGCTACAAAGAAAAAATTACAGCTTGATGTCAGTTTTATAAAGTGCATACATATCCATCCTACAAACAGATCCCATTAACATTATTGAGGAAAAAATGCTTGGGGACGTCCAAAATAGACAGAAATTATATTTTATGGCTGCTGTGAAAAGGGCTTACAGAAGCAAACTTCAGACACTAAGATTCAACTAATCATACTTTGGGGTAAAGAGGAAGCTTTTATTGTCAAACTATTTTTTTAAAGGTTAGAGCCTTCAGATGACTTCCAGCATCAGCAAGCCGTCCCTTAGTCACAGTAGAGACATTTACGGGTATAGCATCACCTCAGACTAGAGCTCATCCTGGAGCTCTCATGCATGAAGAATGCTGACCCAGAGACTCGTCCAATTACGTCACTGAATTGCTTCTGAGCCTTTGCTCCATGCAAGCAGTATAATAAATCTTTTACCAACTTGCAGTGAGAGGCACAGGGCACTTTGCCAGTAAAGGACATATCTATGCAGCATACTGTGCGCTCTGAACAAAACAGGTCAACATTCTATAGGACTGCTGCTCCAGGTGGACCCCACCTCCTATTTTGTGTGCCTAATCCGTCCATCACCACGAGGGAAGGAACTGGGCCAACGAGCCGCTTCCCACTGTAAAATATTCCCTCTCTCATTTCGCACTCTGTTTGGGAAAAGACAATTCGCTGACTCCGGATTTGTGTTAGAATCAGCGTTTTCGGGCTCATCTAAATTTGGCTAGCTTCACTGCATTCGCAAAAAAGCCATGGCGCTCCCAAGGGATGACCAAGTAGGGGAATGGTTATTAATTCTGTAGCCCGTCTTGTGGAGCAATCTAATGAAAACGTATCTGGTAATATATGTGTGAAAGATTCATCAGCATTCGTGAAGCTTCGGTGCAGATGTTCCTCATTATTAAAACATAGCGAATATGCGCTGCTGGGTTACATTCCGCCACAACATGTAAAAAGGTGCAAATCAAGGACCATGTATCAAGAAACACACAAGAAATCCTTATTCGAGTAGAATGTGCAGCCAGCGTTGCACAGCACACTTCATTAACTTCAGCAGGTGTTGTTTCAGTCAGGCTCGATCATTTACAGTCATGACATCTCACAAGCATTTGAGACGCTCCCTCACATGCTTTCCTGAAAGTGAGAAAAATCCTGCATTGCTTTTGCTGTTCATTATGTCGACGGCCTCTGCATTGCAGAGCTATGAGTTATTTATGGCTGTCTAGTACTGACACCCTAACCAAAAAAGTTGACTAAAGATCCATAGTGAATCTCCTCAAAGTTATTAATACACTCTATACACTCTATACACACTCATTTTTGCTGTCAGGTTAGTCTAAGAAAGCACAAACCCTTTTCCGAGGATGTATTGATTTGTAACAAAACCACATGTATCATAATTATTTAATGCATTTATTTGTTTGTGCAACCTTCATTTGCCAACCAAACAGAGATGAACCTTCTATAATGCCTCATTCGATTACAGAGCAGTCTGAGAGCACTCCTCAATACAGAATGTCTTCAAACCCTCCAGGTTTCCATAACGTATCTTTCTTACTCTCCTTTTTAGCTCAGCTCACAGGTTTATGTGATTCTGGTCAGGGGACTAGAACCACATAAACAAACCCTCCCTTACTCTTGTCTTAAATCTTGACTTTTCTATGATTTGTGTTGTTCAGGTATTGTTTGGCAGGTGCTGGTTAGGTATTATTTGACAGATGTTGTTCAGGTGCACTGAATGTACAGTATTTTGGTTAAATAGTGAACATGGATTTAAGCTGTTTAAAGGTTTAAGAAACAGTTTTGGACTACTTAAGCACTGATGTACGTCGCTCTAGATGAGAGCGTCAGCTAAATGCTGTAAATGTAAATGAGTTTGTAGTCACTAAACCATATGTTGTTGGAACGTTGTCCTGCAGAAGATCCAGTTTCAGCTTCTAGAACTGAGAATCAGAATTAGATCCCAGAGGAAATTGCTTAAAATCCATAATGCTATGTATCCAAACATGCTTCCTACAGAGGTGATGGAGGAAAAACAGCCCAAAAACACCCTCCACCATAGCTAACAATGTGGATAAGGCCTTCTGTGTGTAACCATCATTCATTTTATGCCAAACCCAATGATTCTTATCAAAAAAGCTGTTTTTTGTCTTTTCTGACCTAAAAACGCACATATCATCCAAATAGCTTTTTGGCTTTGGCATGATCCTCCCTCTCCTACCATCCTCCTCAGTGTATCTGTGGGAAGAATAAGCATCCATCCTCCAGACAGGTTCAGTACAACTCCTGTAAATACTCCTAATTCATTTCTCTATCAGTTGATAAGGGCATTATAAGGCATGTAGCTGTTTCGTAGCTATTGCTTCATTTATGGTCAACATACGTTTGTCTTATGAATTAGTAACTCTATAATATTATGTTCATAAATGACAAAGGATGCATGATACATGGCCATGAAGAATTTCTGACCCTCCAGGCTGACTCAAAAACAGTGAAGTATAAATAAGAACAATTTCTATGGTGGCAATAATTGTGAGACATGATTTTGCTCTCTTTGACTACAATTATTTGAATTACAATTTAATTTTTCTCCGAATTCTTGTGTGAGGTAAAGAGCCACAAAGACATTTTCTGTCCTTTTTTTAACCATCTTTACCAAAGCTGACTGCATCACACTTGATCGGTGGCTAACTCTTTCCAGTTCATTGAAAATACACTGTGCATGCACAGAGACTGGGCTCTGCATACAAGCGTGAAGCTTAGTAAGGATTAATTGGATTACTGTAGTTAAATCAGAAAGCGCCAAATTATTAAGTCTTCATGAGGAAATCCTATTTCCGTCTAGCACTGCAGTCAGCACTAGTAGTTACATAACGTTATGTAATGACCCACACAGCTACACTGACCTCTCAGTCAAAGCCAAAGTACGCAATTAGGTACAGAATCAGAGTGCCGACTCATTTGGTTCTATATTTACTGGCTTAAAGTGTTCAGGTTGAAAGTCAAATATAGCAGCGGGGGTTGGGTAATGTACATGCACAGACATGAGCCAGCAGGGACAATGCCTTTTGTTTCATTTGGTCCTTTCACTCATACATTCTGAAAGAAAGAAATAAGTCATCCTTTAAGTCCTGTATGAAAGTTGTGAGGTGGGGCCTCCATGAGTTGGGACCAGTTTATCAAGCATGTTCCTTGGGTGCTAGATAAACTAGTGCCATTTTTTTTCTTGGGTGGAACCATCACTACTGGGCAAAATGTGCAATTCAAAACATTATGGTCAATGCCTTTCGTTCCACTGTGTACCTGTATGTATACATATACTCATTGTGTACAGACACATCACTTAGTCTACTTTTATTTACATATAGTCTACAAAGATATTTATGTAAATATTTTACAACACAGATGTCCATATTCTATATCTCTAGATTGTATAGTGTACAATTTATACTGCACTCTTAGAATAGTATTTTATTTGTATTGTGTTTTATTCCGTTGTTTCTTAATTTTTAACGTTGTTCTGTCCACTTTCTGCTGTGGCAAATTTCCCACTTGTGGGACTAATAAAGGTTTGTCTTATCTCTTATCATGGTAAATTTGAGTCAAAACCTTTATCTCTTATTCATGTTCCTCAAATTTTTCCTGAACATGTTTGCAGTGTGGCAGAGAGCACTAACCTGCTACCATTAAGGAATATCACTACCATGCATGCCTGGATCAAAGGTGTCCCAGCAGAACATTGCCCAGAGCATCACACTGCCTCCACCTGGTGCCATCACTTCCCCAAGTAAGTCACACACATAAAAAAGTGAAAGTGGCCATTCTGTCATATGTGAACATACCACAGCTTACAGTGTGAGCAGCACGAAATTTCGTCCTCTGTATTTAACCCATTCACCAAGTGAAGCAGTGGGCAGCCAGGAACACAGCGCCTGGGGGCAGTGTGTGGGGGCAGTACTTTGCTTAAGGGCATCTCAGAGGTGCCTAGCAGTCCTGGGACTCGAACCCACAACTTCCTGATCACAGTGCGGACGCTGTAACCACTAGGTTACCAGTTGCCGTTCAATGCCATTCGATGCGATAATTAAAAAGACTGAGGAATATGATCTGCTGTATAGTTTACAGTATATAATGTTGCATATTGTGGAGCATATTGTGCATTCAGCAGGGGTTGGGGTCAGCATGGGCACCCTGTAACTACACAGCCCCATATACAGCAAGCTGTGTTGCACTGTTTCTAGCAGAGCCAGCATGACTTTTTCAGTGGTTTATGCTACAGTGGTTCTTCTGTGGGCTCAGACCAGAAGCTCCAGCCTCCGCTCCTCATGCACATCAGTGAGCTTTAAGCATCTATGACCTTGTTGCCAGTTGACTGGTTGTCCTTCATTGGACCACTTTTGGTAGTTACTAACCACTGCAAGTTTTGGCACAATAATGGGCAGCCAATCGTATTACAGCTCTTTTTATATACACTGCATGTGTCTTAAAGGTGACGTAACAAAACAGCCTGTTTAATTAGGCAGTTTTTAGATAACCTAAGAAGCACCGTGGCTGAGGCTCCAGCACCACATCTCCTCCCTGTTCATCAGTCCTCTCTCAGCCATGTCACGGGTCATTAAAGCAGGACGCAGCCTTACATTCCATGCGGACTTTTTCTTTCAATGTACAGTTACACACATCCTCTTCTTATATACTGACGGCATGGTCTGGGCTTTCAAGCAAAAGGGTCAAGAGCTGTTGGAAAATGGTTGGGACACAGTGGTGAAGGTGAAAAAAAATGGGACATGTCCCTTTAAGAGTTTACTGTTTTGTCTGAAACTCTACACGCTTTTTAAGCTTTGCTTGGTGAATGGTGAAGTCTGGCCATATGTCCAACTCTCAATGTGATCTACGTCAGCAGATGTAGATGTTGAACATCTGTCCAACAGAAATCCACTCAGTGGAGGCTCAGCCAATATCCCGCTGCTGGAAATGTGGGCTTCTGGCCGTTTGGGAATCTCATGCCCAGAACAAGTGAAATCTTCTAATGAAATCCTGCCTGACAACTGAATTAATACTCATTAGCAAAACCAAGGCTGGATCCATCACCCACAGCAACTTGGGGCCTGAACAGGAAAGATGTTAGAGGAGAATTCGGCGGTGGGGTGAGAGAGGCACAAAGTACAATAAAAGAGAGAATGCAACAACAGAGAGAGTGTGAGACCATTTCTGTGGATAAGTACCCACAATAATTAACCAGTGAAACCCTCAGGCCATCCGACTAAAGGATTTAGAAGGGAATTTTTTCGCCCAAGGACAGCAGCACAAAACGGCCTTGACAAACATTTGATTAACTCTTGGGCAGAGTAGGGATGGGCATAGTAGAGTAAAAAATGTAACTTGGCTTTCATTATGAAGCTCCAAATCATAGAAAACGTGGCATGGAACGAAAAGAAGATGCCTCTTTACACCCCAAAAAGGAGCTAATTAAACACACTGCGATGTTCAAAATTGAGACGGGGAAGTGCAGTGCGGTAGAAGAGAGTGGAGGCCGCTCACTGAGGGGGTTAGAGTTGATATCTTTTGCCCACCTCCTACAGTGTAGGCTAGATTGTGTGGAAGAAAGACCTTGAGCTGGAGAGGTGCAGGTGTGAATCATGCATGTGGGCTTCGTGGTGGGCATGCTCAGTTTTAAACTCTGAACAATCTCAGGCTACGCACAGTGTAAACGTTTCAGCTGAGTGTCAATAGCAGACATGCTTTAAGTCTTTGAAGGTTCTTTAAACAAAGCATGAGCATAAAGTGCTTACGGTGTGATGGAGTTCCAGCCCACACCTTCCTCTCTTTTTAAGCACATAAAGAGCAAATCAGAATGAAAATCACTTTGTCGCATCAGTATGCTCTCATGGGTGAAGAATTTATCTCACTTAAATTGCTGTTTAAAACGGCTGTAAATCAAAGACAGGCATGCCAGGTGAACTGGAAATGTTAAATTGCCCCTAGGTGTGTGTGTGTGTGTGTGTGTGTGTGTGTGTGGACTGGCGACCTTTCCAGTGTGTTTCTCCACCTGTCGCCTTGTGGGCGCTGGGATTGGCTCCAGCACTCCCTGTGACCCTGGTTAAGGATGGACAGCTCAGATAATGAATGAATGAATTACTTGTTTAGTGCAATATATATATATATATATATATATATATGTTTATATATAATGCATGAAATTTATAAACATGGAGGAGTTTTAGGAGGTTAGATGCAGACTTGCGGACTCACTCTTCATTCACTCGTTGACGATGGACAGCCGATGCTAATTTAATAAGCCAGAAAAGTGCTAATGAGGGACACTCCACAATGACTAGGGGCAACGCTCGACCCCTGTGCTTTTGAAAGCCACTTTAGAAGAAGTGTTCACCAAAAGACAATGACATTTAATGGCTAACTTAGTTTCAAGTCAAAAGTGTAAATGGTATCTGACCAGAATAAACGTATGCAAATGCAAGGTGTAAACAGCCCTGCTCAGTTACAAACAAAGCCTGAAGGACCCACCTATATACCCCCCCCCCCCCCAAAGTTTGTATGTGTATAATGGTATTATACATATAATTTATATGTATTCTTTTAATCTGCAGTCTTTTGGAAATGTTTTCTTGTTGATCTTTTGCCAGAAATGTATTTTAGTTTCTTTGTCTGTGCAGGGGTTGTTTATGTTTAGTCCTTTTTATTATTGAGTCATTTTTTTATCTTTTGACCGTACTAAATTAATCATCAAAACAATCGATGTGTTACTGGATTACTACTAAAATTGACAGTGACAGCTCTACATCCAACACATATATTGGACACATACAATACAAATAACATAATGACTCCTAGATCTGCTCAGATCTATACCGCGCCCCTCAAGCCCCCCCTCAGGGACACGTGGGTGTGCACACACACAGGGACAGTCTGTGCTGAAGGTCCTGGGGCAGGGAGCAGAGCAGACAGTGATTAATTATGATCAAATGGCCATGCGCAACTCAGCATCTGCTGCCACAGAGGAACCTGGAGCACGAGTCAGAAACAATGTGGCCGTTAAACAGGACCTTATCCTCCGTCAAAGCTCCATTTAAACCAGAACCCCCATCTAATGGCCCCAACCCCCAACTAACGGCTCCACTCTATAGCCCTAGTCTGTCCTGGAGGGCATAATATTATCATGCAAATGTACAATAAGACCATCTTAAACACCAGAACCAGTAGTGATCAAAAACAGAAGTCACAGCCATGTAAGAAATGTAAGAAAACATTTTTTCACAATATCTGTCTGTCTGTCTGTCTATCTGTTTATTTATTTATTTGATTAGTCAAAACATGATTAGTGTCTGAAATTTGCTTCTTTGGACCTGATGTAGCCAGATAGTAACTGAAGCTAAATCACATGCTGAAATGATCACAGGTGCCTCAAAGTACAATTATATTGTTAAGCAAAGTCAAACAAACCATTACTTGATATCTACAATGACCCAGTGGCTCTTTGGACATGTCTTTGCTGAAGGGAAGTCTGAGAAAAACTCGAAGGCATGATGTACCTCAGTGCTACTGAAATCCACACCCAGCCTGGCGTCTGTGTCTTTTCAGGCTGGGCTGAGGGCCGGGGCCTTTAAAGTGAGGCTGCAGACGTCCATGCACACATCCACAAAGAGGACAGAAGTTTGGAGCAAATGGTGACACAAAGGCAGGGCGGGGCCCAGCAGTTTTATGGGCCTTGACGTCTGCCCTGTTTTGTATTTGAGGGTTCACGCGGACACTCGGCTCACAAAAGCGCGCCTGTCTCCCATATGGCTAAATGGGATTATAGGAGATACAAATTAACATTTTAATCAGCCGGGATGATTTGCATGCTAATTTTGACCTCTTCTACTTTCATGCTCTTGTCTTCACAAAACCGGGCTCAAATGCAAGGTTACGGAAACGTCTCCCGAAAGATGAGACATAATCAGACGAAAATGCCCAGCGCAGACACGCAGAGACACAATAAAAATATAGTCTAAATTAAATCTAATAAAACCAAGAAAAATCTCTTCACTATAAAAATGTAAACTGCTGGACTCTAAATACTATAGATGAGTAACTTACACTTCAGTGAATTACTAGTAACACAGATGGTGTTGGGGAGCATGTTGTCAGTATATTTTATAAGGGAAGACTGTCACACATAATAATAATAATAATAATAATAATAAGAAGAAGAAGAAGAAGAAGAAGAAGAAGAAGAAGAAGAAGAAGAAGAA